>JAGFPH010001181.1:225161-249175 GCA_018207615.1 Philaenus spumarius
ATTTCTAATAACTAAAATACTAAAACATATTCCTGCAAAACATAACAATTGCTAATATTCAAATCCCTGATTTAAATCTAAGAAACTCACTGATTTTCTTAAATATCTTTCTCTTATTTCATTGTATATTTTCGTATTTTTTAGGCAGGTTTGAGTATTAAAACTCTTCGTCCAATTACTTGGCTGTATAATGATTTTACAAAATTTACTCACTAAGCAACGTATTGCTAATATTCAAATCCCTGATTTAAATCTAAGAATCTCACTGATTTTCTTAAATTTCTTTCTCTTATTTCATTGTATATTTTCGTATTTTTTAGGCAGGTTTAAGTGCAAGGATAATTTGTCCAATTACTTGGCATTATAATGCTTTTGTGTAAACTAAAATCGGTATATGGTTTGTAATAATCTGATATATTTTGTTTGCAGCAAAAGTTTGATAAAACGCTAGCGTTTCCGTGATTTTTAGTTACATTATTTAAAAAAATACAAATAAAAAGGGTTTTAAATTTAATTCATCTTAATTTAATTAAAACTCTGAAAGCTTTTTTTTACCTAAACGGTAAATATACAACAATGTTTTTCTTTTCTAAAATAACTGTATAGATTTGCTTCAAGAAAGAATTATAACGTTTTACTCTTTCTTTACTTAAATAACTTAAAGAAATAAAGTGACTAAACATTTTGAAAACGTTTCTTTAAAGAAGAGAACAATATTATAAAAATTATTTTAGTGAACATTTGAACCCCAATGTAAAGGAAAAATTATGGATTGATAAATTAACAAAAGCATTTAAAAAATGATGTAAGTACAATTTAATTACAAGTTACTATAATATATTATGAATATAAATGGATATTGTACAATATAAAACCAAATAAATGATTTAACTAATCAACACTGCTATTTTTATTCATACAAACTGTCTAAATTAATGTAAGATATGTTAACATCTCGAAAATTATTTAAATATTCAATAGTTTTTTAATAAACTTTTCATTACATATTATTTATATAAATCATTTTTATAATCTGCTTAAATGCAATAATATGTTTTTATAATATGGAGGTTTATTTAGTCAATATCTATCTTTCTTTTGGAAGTAAATGGAAAACATTTATTATATATTGCCAATTGTATGACAAATTGCCACCACAGACCTTCTTAAAAATTTAGTTATTAATGTTTAGTTTAGTTAAATTTTAAATGTCCTTTTAAATTGTCACTTACCTTCTTCTAGTAAATGTTTACTAGAGTAAATTGCATCAACCAGGGTATAAAGTGTAATGTGAAAGAAATGGTTTCATTATTAGTATGTTTATTGTTGGATTACACACTGCACGAATCTTCTTCGGTGGCCTACTCTTGTAGAGATTATTTGCTTTTAAAGAGGAGATGTTTAACGAAACACAAATTTAAATGTTTACGTAAAATTCTAACTATAGTTTACCTGAGCGCATTAGTTACTACCCTCTAAAAACCTTGTTCAGTGAATTTCCGGCATTATGTAAATTTAAATAATTAGTTGTGGTTGCCATGACTGCGCGAATAATGCGGTGTCGTCTGCATATATGTCCACATCTGTCGTTGGAATGTCGTTGATGTAGATATTAAATTTACCTAGTCCTACAACCGACCCCTGCGGGACACCCGCTTTAATTATACGAAGAATGGATGTTATCTGGTCTACATAAAGGCTAAGTCTGGTCCACACCAACCCTACCTCATTCCATTATATCAAACTACGCTTTCATTCTGTAGTTGTTTAAGTAATGTGTGTAGCATTGGTGGTTCAAAGGTCTATCTGCTTCAAACGGAATTCCAAAATAAAGGCAGTTAATTAACATCTTGTATATTGAGTCTAAGCTTAGTATATTTTCTTAGAATAATTTCTTGTACGATCGGATGGTTTTCCAATGTAATGTAATTTGTTCTTCGGTTCTAAGCTTCATTAATATTAGAGGTGGTCATAAATAGCGTTTTTATCAATGCACTCTATATTAAGTTTTAATTTCTTTTATTTTAATGCAAAAGTTAGGTGCCTGAAAACAACCCATTTTAAGGGTTTAGTGCCATATGTTTTTGAATTGTACGCAAAAGTAATAGATTTTTTCCAATTTAATTTGGTTAAACGATAAATATACCGATATAAAAACAAAATTTGTAGTCAGTTTATAAGTCACCAATAGTGTCAACGTTAAAATGACCACTCTTTACTTAAAACAAGTCCGCAAACCTACTTTTTGACGTAAATACCATGTTTTTACTCTTTTACACGGTAAAACATTTTAAATTTCGTAACTTCAGAACGCCGCCATTTTATTTCGGGACAACGTTTTAAAGTCGGGTTTGCAGCATTGAATTCTACCGAAAATATCTACAATTTGATAGCAAACTCGACCTGTGCTGCTATTTAAGAATTTCTTCCAACTCCTCGTGGGCCGATCCCGTAAAAGAGTAAAAACATGGTATTTACGTCAAAAAGTAGGTTACTGGTACCACTGCTGATTTGCACAGTTTTGTTGCTTCATCTGTAACGAGAAAATAAATAATAAGCCGGTTCGGGACTTAATTGACACCCTGTATTATTGGTAACATTTGTGAATCACTGAGGAGAATAGTGTTTTAAGCTAGAATACTACTTCAAGGTCACCTTTGTTAGGTTTATGACGTGTGAAGTTGTATCGGCATACATAAAACTCAGCTTTTATTACATTCTCTGTAATAAAGTTTTCAGAAAGTTTCTAGTTTTCTGGGTCAAGGAATCATAAATAAAACAACAAATCAATATCTTCAATGGTTAGAAACAGTTTTCAATATTTTCACCATTTTACACTTTTAATGTTATAAAAATTTTGCTTGTGCATTATTCTTTATATCAAATTTTAGGACCTCAGGAGTTATTATTATTATTGTAATCAGGGAACAGGTATGTCAGTGTGGAGTATTTTAATGTTTCTTATATACTGCCTGTAAAAAAAGTCCGCCCCCCCCCTTTAATTTGTTTGCTTGTTAAAACAAACAAATATCTTTTGAGGAACGATACTAACTTAAACCAAAGTATCTTTTGACGTTATCGGAAATTTTGAGTGTCCCCTAAAAATTGGGGATTTTGTGGGCAACTCAAGTTGTCAAAGTTTTGAATACAACTAATTCTTGAAACCTGGCGTCTAAGACTTTTGGAGTTTGATTTCCCCTCTGGTGACTTAAAAACTGAAACGACTCTTTGGGAAGAAATTATATTAAATGAAGAAGTGGTCTCTTTTGGTAATATTGAACATTTTGAGAACCCGGAAAAATTGGTTATTTCGGGGGCAACTCAAAATTTTCAAAAGTAAACCCCTTTTGAGTGACCCCTCATTTTAAAGAGTTTTAGGCGAATGGTGGAGGTTGGAGGTCTCTAACGTGTTTCTATCCAAAATGGCAGCTTGTCAAAACTTTGAATACAACTCATTCTTGAAACCTGGCGTCTAAGACTTTTGGAGTTTTAATTTCCCTTCTGGTGACTTAAAAACTGAAACGACTCTTGAAGAAATGATATTAAATGAAGAAATGGTCTCTTTTGGTAATATCAAAAATTTTGAGAACCTGCAAAAATTGGGGATTTTGGGGGCAACTCAAAATGTTCTAATGTAAACCTCTTTTGAGTGACCCCTCATTTTAAAGAGCTTTCTAAACCTAGGTGAAGGGTGACAGTTAAAAGTAAATTTTGTACTATTAAAAGCATTACACTATTAGGTGTTAAATTCCAAATTTCGGTAATGTTTTCAAAATTGTTATTATTTTAATTTAACATGTTAGAAGGTACATTTATGGTAATTTATTATTTAGTGACATAAAACAATTACTTACGGGCCAGTTGTGTTGTGAAAACATATTCATAGTAAATGTTCAAATTGCTGGCCTCCTACTTTTTGACAGTAAAATACACTGTTAGTAAACTCTTCCCTCACGTTTTTCAGTAATTACGGTTTTACTTCTTTAAATGATAAAAGCTCTCTAATAATGACGCCACAACTTAATGTATATTTTGTTATGTGAATGAAGTACTTCAATCAAGTTCGGCTGGGGTTAGGGAAAAATACCTTACTTTATGTAAATTTTAAAGGTCTGGTTGTTTCTCGGATTATGACATCAGTTTCTCAGTTAAAGTTTCACGCGCAAAATGTATGCTTATATCAACGAAATATTGAATGTTTTTATTGTATTTTTCAAATATTCCTTTTTAAATGTTAACATAGTTAGTTAAGTTGGTCATCAAAGTTCTTTATTTTATTATTTTTGCCTGTTAGTCTAGTTATAAATATCTTTTTTTCTTGTGTGTTTTGTTAATAGTGAAGTAACCGTACTAACGAACATAATAAAAATTACACCCATTTGAACAAATGCAAAACCAAATTGTGTTTGACAATGCCTGCAATAGAGTAGGCTACACGATGGTCACCTATAATTAACTACGGTTACATTTATGTACGTTCCAATTGGCATCTTCAGTTTACTTTCGCACTTTTGTTACTTTTGTTATTGGCCTATATTTTGGCTCATTTTATTCGTATAAATAATTTATCAATGTTTTATCGAAATTGGAACAGCTTAATTTGAAATGACAAATTTATATTCTATAGATTTTTATTTCCTGCAACAATTTAGTTGTATTAGAAAACAAAATTAATTATTTGTGTATTAGCTATGTTCCAAAAAATGTTATGGCCGAACATATAAATAAAATATCCATGTTTTTACACTGTCAGACGTCTTAAAATATTCATTAAAATTAGCGAGTTTTGCAATTTTTTATGCATGTAGAATTAGAAAGGGAACAGAATAGATTAATATTAAATAAGTTCAAAGCAAGCAAAGATGGGATGTTTGATTAGCTCCATGTTCATTATAAAAATAAACAAGTTCGGAGAAAATCAAACGAAGCACAAAGCTTACAAAGGCACCAGTTGATTACAAACTTCTAAAAAATAATATTTAGCATGTGAATTTCATTCCTTAACCAAATACGACACACCCCCGCTTTATCTCTAAACACTATCAAAAGATATTTCGTAGCTGAAGGGTTTAATCAAGTAACGCCCACACTTCTGTATATGCAAAACTGTTTGCCAGTAATCAATCAATACAAACTTTGAATATATACCCTATAGGTTATATATTCAATGATACAAAGGACCTACCAGTAAAGAGTGTTTTTGGATTCAAATTATTCTACACTTTACGCAAATCCTGTTTCCAGACTTAAGTACATTCTAATTAATGACAATTGCCCTTCTTGCTCCAAATAGATTCATTGTTGCGCACTGTACAAGCACCTATAACCCCCCATTCTGTCCCTATACTGCCTGGAATGATTTTATATCTGGACGGTCCAAAGTGGCCGTTAAAGTGAATTCCACCATTTAGTCTTTAAGTTTGTTAAATCAGAATAGGCAATCATGCTTTTGCCAAACGCAAAATGTGCAAAACACTCTATGCTTGTTCTTACTTAACGATAAAGTACTGGCCGCAGATAAAGATAAGATAGCCTCCTGACCAAGGTTGCTAACAGACTAACTCATTCTACGACCTAAATTTCTTAATACCTTTGACTGATTTCAAAATTTTTTCGTAGAACATATTATAATACATTCAATGCATCTCCATGATTACTATTAATGGTATACTTTTTATGTATATCTATATAAGATGATTGGTACCTTAGTAGCTACCTGACACTGTATAAAAGGTCAGAACATTGACTTCCAATGAGCTTGAGATATGTTCTTGTTGCTACTAATATTATTAAATCGGATATTATACATTTTGAACAAGATTACAAGATATATACGTTCCATTACTTTGTCTATTTATTTCTGAAGCACCAACCTAAGCTCAACTGAGAAGATCGAGTGAGTACTTCAACTTGTGTCAACTTGTGTCTGAATGTGTTAAAAATCTCCTCATAGATAACAAAACATATTTTTGCACTGTGTGAATTTAAATCAAATCAAAGAAAGCGAGACTTGTAAGAGTAAAGTATTCTGCTCTATCAAGATGTACAAATACAAATTTAAATCATTTATGTGTATTGACTAAAATAAAGGTATTCATTATCGCATATATTATTTCTCAAGAATATTTTTTTGTCGGTACTCCATAACTTCCTTAATACATCATCAAATTACATGAATGAGGCATCATTTTAAAGCTTTCCTTAACCACTACACGGGAAAAATAGACAAACAGCTTAAAATTCATGTTTTAATAACAAAAATTTATTTAAAAAACTTTTATATTATACTCTGTATGTTCCTAATGAAAGGCGCCATCTACTAACCATCTGTTTAGCTAGCATGACAGCTGTTAGATTGTTTACACTGTAAGATTGTATAGGGAAACTGTTATTTATAAACCAATGTAAATAAATAAACTTAATTAACTGAATTAAATCAACGTGTTAAATCAGGTAAATGTAGGCCTACTCCGAACTTGCGAAATATTCGCACGGGTCAGCTAGTTTCTATTTATTAATTTTTAAGATAAAAATAAACCCGATCCCAAATAAAATCGGTGTGTTTTAATTCAGCTTATTCTGTTTTTTAGTACGACTACACTGAGAAAAAAAATTTAGTTTGTATTAGTTTGACGTTTTCAATTAAATTTCTAAATTAAATTAACTGGACCATTGCTCTGTACGGAAACCTAATTTAAAGGAGGAAAATGGATTATAGTGTTTCAAATAAAGATGATATTGTACTTGACTGAAATAAGACATTAGAGGTTCCTTATCTAAGACTACATATTGATGATGGTTTTAGTATAATAATTTGTATTAAACTAATATTTGTATTTAAAAAACGTAAATAAATATTAGTTTTTACTAGCAACCGTATCCAGTTCGAGCTAATTAATTTAAGCATTTTCAATCACTGCTAAACATTGTTTAAAACAACACGATAAATCCTCCGATAAAAACACCAAACGATGATTAAAACATTGATAAACTTTTGCATAAAACCTGAACAACGTTTTAGTTAATTAGCTGAAAACATGAAACATTTCCACTATGTAAGGCTGTATCAAATACATTGAAAACTCTGCAAATTAAATGTCAATGTTTTGTTGAAAGTATACAATAAAATCGTTTGTGGTTTTCATCGTTTAAGATATTCGTTTAGTCCATTTAAACGCCAATATGTCTTCCATTAAACTAACGATACTTTGAAAACGATTCCAAACTATGTCTACGCTTGCTATTATAAACAGGTAAAATGTGTTTGTTTGTTTATATGTAGACGGTAATCTCTGGAACTATTGAACCGATTGAAAAAATAGTTTATCTAATAAAAACCTACACTATCCCTGAGTAACATAGGCTAGAAATAATTTTGATTTAAGGGTTGAAACAACCCCTAAAACAATAAATATGAATTGTTATAATATCCTTAAAGCTAGAGACCTGAAATTTTTTTAATTTATTTCTTACAAGAGGCATAGAAAAAGTAAAATAGATTTGCATTATGTTTTTGTCGTGAGCTGCCAAGGGGTGACAATTTAGTAACAACGTCTATGGTAAAAATGTTGATTGTTAAACTTTCCTTAAAGCAGGAAAATAAACCCTTAATAAATTAAGGAATTTAAAAATAAGAAAACACTATGTTACATCCTAATTAAAAATAAATAAGACATATTAGATTTTATTAGTAGGCCTATTTATATAAAATAATCTGTTTGCATTTGCTTCGATGGGAGTCACCGAAGGGGATTGGCGAGCGAAGCATTTAGGGGACGGAGCCCTCTAGTAAGAAATAATATCGAAGATAATCATATGTTTTTTTTGCATCTGTGCATCAATCACTGCTTGGCCTGTTTTATAAACAAGCACTATACAACTTCATATAGGAAAGAAAATACATCAGTAAAGGTTTTCTCAACACTTTCAATAACAATTTTAGAATTATTATTATTTTATGGACTGTATATAGAGCTAAAATCCATTTCCATCCCCTAATTATGAAATTAGAAATTTTAAGAATTCCATCTATAGAGAGTGAATTTTTAAATCGAGAGAACAATCCTCAAAATCTTTCCTAATAAGAATTATTAGCTGACCCGCCATGCATCGAATGAGTAATGCAGTGTAGGTTAAACCAGTTACCGATAGTAAATAATTACCTCAACATTTAGCAAATGTTTAGTTAAATACACCATGTCCAAATTTGTACTTCAAATTAAGTAAAGATATTTAATTAATTTACCAACAATTGCCTGTACTTTACATTGCACTACCTTAAAACCCTAGGATATTTGGAAAAAATGTTTGACAATTTGTTAAAAAAAACACTAATTAATTACCGTTAAAAGAAGTTATAATGCAATTTTTCCCGATTTTTTTTTCCATTTAAAGATTGGAATGTCAAAAACAGCTTCATACCAATAACATAAATTTTCTCTCTTATATGTTTTGTCAATTTTTAAATGTTACACTGCTGATGATGCCTTCGATGCATTTCACTGTCAAGCTAGGCTACTATAATAAACTCCTACTGAGTTCACTATGGAACAAGCATGCTATTTGGTGTGCATATTGCATTTACCTTCTGGAAAAATATAATAAAAGTCCTCGCAAAAAATGAATCTTGGGAAATTCAAATTAAATTTTAAATTAAATGAATGTAAATTTTGTTTATGTAAATAAAGTATTAATCTTGTTTTTGTTTTATTAATTTATTTTGTGTTGAGAAATGCCAACTTTGTAAATTATATGTTACCATGGTTATGTACTATTTCACAAACATTTTATTGTTAAAATACATTTTTGAATAAATATAAATACAATTGACATATTTACTGTAAAATGTATTTTCAAAGCTTTAATCACTTTTATTACTACTGTTAAGTTCATTAAAAACATATTTTTTTACTTGTTCGACCTAATATATTCAAAATAAGCCTACTCAATAAAATAATTTTGTTAAAACTCAAGACTATTTTAAAATTTTTTTATAATAGTCCAATTTAGTAAAAAAGTATTTTCAAATCTCTAAACTGTATTATTCTTATTTTTAATTTTATTACAAAACAAAATAATTTATTGATTTTTCTGACCGATTATGTTCAAAATAGACCTACTCAATGAAAAAGATTTTTTTAAATCTCTCAATTTGTTTTCTTCTTATTCTCTGGTTTATTTTAAACAAAATGATATATAATAAGTTATGTTTACTGTTTATAATATTTTTTTTTGCGAATTTAAAAATAATACTACTTCAGTCATATTTTAATTGCATGTGGTGGAGGAGCCAAGTGTCAAATAAATAGATGGCAAAAGGTTAATAGATCACCATGGGTTCCAACATAAATCGCAAAACAAAAAATTCAATATAGTAACAAACCGTGGGTAAAATCAGTAGGAGTTTATTAAGGTAGCCTATCTTGGTAGCGAAATTGATTGAAGGCAACAGCAGTTTAACATTTAGAAATTCACATAAAATATAAAAGAGAAAAGTTTTTAAATTAAAATGAAAAATTGAGTGTTAAAAATGTCTTTATAACTTCTGTTAACTGTAATTAGTGTTTTTTTACGTATTGTCAAAGTTTTTCCCCAAATATTGCATTTTATGGCTAAACGGTTAATTTATTGAACATTGCTAAGTACAATAGTTGTAGCTCTTTTTGTGACAAGTATTTTTTATTTTAAACTTTTTTTTATGGGATGAATAGTTTTCTAGTTATAAGTGAAAGGTTCAAGGTTTTTGGACTCCATTTTTCAAGATGGCGACCATAGCAAATGTTTTTTTGCGAGGACTTTTAATATAATAATAATAATATAATAATAATAATAATAATAATAATGATAATAATAATAATAATAATAATAATAAAAGTGTGTTTATTATTACAAACATTTTTCAAGTTTACAAAAAATACTATTAAATACTTATTTACAAAATAAAAAAAAAAAAAAAAAAAACAATATCCAAATATAATAATACATAATATAAAGAAACAAAACTAATAACTACAGTAACCAAAATAATATCACACTTTATGGCATGACCATTTAAAGGTCGTCCGCCAGGTAGGCAACTTTAATAGATTAAATTATACTAAATTACAAAGTTAAAAGATCCAAAACTATATGAACAACAAAATATACACATTGACCAAATAAAAACAATAATACAAAATCTGAATATTTAGTAACAAATAAATGTAAAACATCAAACTAAAACACATTTTAAACCCATAAATTTGGAATACTACTGCAGGTTGTGAATATAAAAGAGATAAGGTGAGAAGCCTTGTATATTACCACAAAAAACAATGGATATTACCACAAAAAACAATATTGGCATTAATTTGCTAAAAATTAAATTCAAAAATAAATTCCTGCCTAAGCTTAAGTGCTCGACGTACAAAATTCACCAGCCATGACCAATTTTCACCATTTAAAATATTTATTATTCTTTCCACATCCAAAACCCTATTTCCAAAACAACTTTTCCTAATTTCTCCTAAAATCAGACGTCTGCCCAAAAAATGTACAATATTTTCCTCCTCATTAGAATTACACATAGAACACTTCCTTTTATTGTCCTCCCTGTCCGGTCTATAAGTGAGAGGTAACATGGAGCTCCTTGCTTTAAATATTATGCTGATAATACCTCTCGAAAACCTATCACTTATGTATCCTGCTTGTCCTAGTGATCAATTTAATTTACTATAAATATTATGAAATTGGGACCTATTAACTCGATCAAACCAAACGCTCCTGGACCTCAATATATGGACTTTTAATATGTTATTACAGTAGCTAAATACAACATGCATACCAAATCCGAAGCTTATAAGAGTTTTTTAGCTAATGGGATAGTTTTGATTTAAAATGACTACTCTATGTTGTTGATAAATACGTTTTTTACTCGTTGGATTAATTTCTTGAAGCAACTCTATCCATTTGCGTTGTAAACTCTTTTGGTTCCACTCATGAAAGTCTGGCAATCATCCTCTTTTTGTAAACCGACCTCCTTCAAGTTCTGCAAGCATTTCTTCTATTTTATGTTTTACTAGTAAACACTTTTCACTGACCTTATAACCTCCATTATGCCCATATGATTCAGCTACAACAACCTTATTATTAAAACGCTATAACTATGATAATATGTTTATTTATATAGCAAACATTCTAACTAGGTTATAGATCATGTTACTACAAGCACAAGCAAAAGCAAATAGTGATTATTGTGCAATAGTATTATAATAAAGTTTTACAAATCACATTAATGTCGCTTTCTTTTGAAACAATCCTAATTTAGAGTATTTACGAAATGATAAACTTTTTTGTATTTATAGCTTCTAGCTTTCAGATGTCTGCAATTAGTTCTAATTGTACAGCTACAACTTACAAGGCGGCCAAATTATCAACCTTATTAAATTATACGTTACTTGAGTAATTTAATTACAGCCCAATTTAGTCCCTTTCGCATCATCAAGTACAGACCTATTAGTTTGAAAGGACAAACTGCTGATTATTTCCTTACAATTTTAGCTTAAAATAGAACTAATTACTGTCAACAAACTTTGTTTTATTTCAAGACATGGAAAGATAAAACAACGCAGCGTGCGCCCTAATGATGATGCTCCCTTAAACACGTTCAGTATACAACAAAGTTAAAACTAATAAATGAAGCTAATTGATCAATCGTTGATCACTTCTAGATTTCCTAAATCCCTTCTTTCGTAAAGGAACGTCGGTTAGAGAACCATATCTTCTATTTTATCTTCAACTATCTTAAAGCTAAAGCTAATGAACTCTTGAAAATTAGTATGCAAGATTTGAAAACAAGGTATTATGATAGATACCTGAAAGTATCTAGACCATCCAGAAAAAGCTTAATTTTCGATCTTGCGGTTGTCAGCAGAGATTCATTTCTCTCGCTTGTAATCAAGCTCCACACTTGCACCATCTTATCTGCATTAATGATCTTGTACCTACTTGAGGTATTATTATTTATATCCGGTATTTTATCATTAATGAGAAATGTCGGAAAAGAATAACGTGAAAAATACAAATCAAATTTATTTGAACCCATATAACGCTGGTGTCCTTTGATTTTTAAATTTGTTTATGCAATTTTGGTGTGTTCTTTTAAAAGAATACATATATATGGACATTTAATACCTTATATGATTTGAACAAAATTTTGTGGTTTAGGCTGCAACAAAAATAAAATAAACAGTATGATTTATTGCACTTAAAATCAATATTTGAATCTGAAGTATTTAACAATGTAATGCAAAAGCAGGCTGGAAAATAAATTCTGTAAGATAAATACTGTATTATACTTCAAAGATTGAATAAAAAAAGTTTTGCAAGTACCTTTAAAATAATACAAACAAAATAAAGATTTTTAATTAGTAAAATATGGAAACTTTAAAAGAAATAAACATGTTTTTAAACACCTGGACATGTTTGCACTCCTGTGAAAGGGTTCAAAATAACCAACATGTTGGGGTGTATTGCACTTATTACATTTTGTACTGAATTTTTCGCGGCACAGGCGAGAACAAGTTTGTTTGGCTGATTCAGTAGACGGTCTTAATCTCTTACAGTTGTCGGTACAGTTCTTGTTGGTTTGGGGAAACATATAAGTTAATGTTACAACTTGTCGGTCGTCAGAAAGTTAATCAACCCGTCCAGTTAACATCAAGTTTTCGATGAAGTTGCCATGCATTTTGTTCTGCTACATGAATAATGTGGGAGACAGAGGAAACTACCATTTTTCGACCTAATCGAAATTATGTAATTTCAAATAATCTGATCGTTTCCGTCCACGCCACAAGTGAGTTTATTATAAATCTTGATTTGATGTGGTTGCTGTATGTTTACAATTTGTTTTCTGTTCACGAATTTCTTGATGATGCCTGTGAACTGGCAAAACTGGTACCGAATTTGAGACGTCAGACACAATGCTGTTGTACTTCCACTTCTCAACAACTATTGATTTATTATTTGTTTGATTTACAATTGATTTTTCGTCAATCAACGGACACTTAAAAAGTAAATTTTTACGAATCATAACAGTACCTAATCCCTTTATTATTTAGTTCAACAAGTGGTGTAAGTGTTGTAAAAAAGTTTCAAACAATAAGTGGAACGGAAAATCTCCTAAAAGATTTTACAACATTTGAATAAATCAGCACTACTGTTGGTGTTTGTTTTATTTTGTAAATACAACTGACGACGTTCCTTGGTGATTCTGTATCCAAACAACATAACCAGCAGCAATAGTTGTACCTACCCAGAGTTTGTAATTCATATTGGATAGGTTTTCCACGTATGTACTGCTTGTGACTAAGTCGACCATAGTATAGTAATATTGCTTCATGCTATACTATGATTCTCCTCATGTGGGATGTTATTAACACATTTTTTGTTTAATTGTTCAAATGATGGCTTTAACAAAACGTTAATTTTTGTTTAGATTTAAATTTTCATAACACTGGAAAAGAATATGGAGAAGATCATCTATAAGATGGTAAACCACTGCAACAATATAAAAGTCCATATGAAATATTTGAATTAAGAGTAACGTTACTGTTATTCATTAACCCTGAAAAATCTGTGCTGAAAAGTAACTATACAAAAAATATAGGAAATGGTATATTAGAGAAAATAAATCATTAAAAAAATGTGTGGGTATAAAACTGCTGAATTTCTGGTTTAAATAATAATATGACTTTTAAATCCACATCCAAGCATTAAACAGTCATTGAATCAATAATGTCATAGACAATCGAAAACAATAATATTTCATAATAAATCTACTGACGGAACATTTCTTTTATAAAGAAAAATCACCAGAATGCCGAATGTCCTTCTAAAAGGGTACGACGCCGACTGTTTATAAAAATATCCTGGAAGTATCAACAGTAAACATCTTTTGAAACCTTCATATATTAGAAACAGAACCTTTTTTAAAACTTATATGATACACTATTTATAAAAATCTTGAACAATATAAAAGTACTTACACTGTATGTCGACTTGTTCAGTCATCGTGACACAACAAGCCAGTTTTAAAATTGTATAAAGCAATCACACGCAAAATAGAACAGGACCTGATAGCACGGTTATGTCTAGACTCCATAGAACACAGACAATGTTTAAAACTAATCAGTAACTTCAAACAATTTAAATAACATCGAAATTCAGTTAACTCAGCCCACCATCATTTTATAAGGACATACAACGTTTAAAATAATTTTATCGTCACTGATTTCTCGGCCTAAATGGATTGAATCTTAATTTGAATAGTAAATTTTGTTCTTATAAGTTGAAATTACCAACTAAACAAGTTTTACAAAATTTAAAGCTGGGTAAAGAATATAAATTGCATTCATTTAGTGAATTATATTCTTTGAAGACATTGCCCTTATTTTTAATTGCGCACTAA
The DNA here is from genome assembly GCA_018207615.1 of Philaenus spumarius. NCBI lineage: Eukaryota > Metazoa > Arthropoda > Insecta > Hemiptera > Aphrophoridae > Philaenus > Philaenus spumarius. Next base: position 239,608 of record JAGFPH010001181.1, read on the forward strand.
TTTTAACAATCAAAATGTTTGCTGCCATTCCGAATTTTGATTTAATAAATAATATATATTTTGACTTAGCGTCTACAATATTCAATTTTCTATCGTAATATTGTCGTGAATATTGTAGATGGTAAGTCAAAATATAAATATTTAATTTGAACAAGTAATGATATAAAACCGACATTTTTCTGCCAAATGCAGGAGATATATGCAACACGTTGGGAATAAAATTCGACCATAAAAATTTGAATTATATAAATAACATACAGAAAACAGTTCCTTATACCAAAACTTTTAATAATCTATCGCGTTTTGATGACCAAGTCATCATCATTAGCCTCAGTTATAAGTTAACCATCACTGATGATGGTGACTTAATAATAGAACGTGTTTGAATATTCATCGATTTGTTAAGAGAAACAGTTTTCTTGTTGATTATTTATATAGTGTTTCGTTCTCATAAGTCCAGTTGAAAATTTAATTTCATTAAAATCTGCTTGTTTCGAAAACTTGTGCATAACAGCGTGAAATCAAAGTATACTATAGAGAAGGTCTAGCAAGAGCCGTGGCCCGATATGCGCAGTAGACTTGGAGTTGATTCAAGTGGAGGGGAGTCAGAGAGGCTCAGTCTATTGCCGCGCTACGAACATAATACTTCGGTCTGGAAGCCCTTGTAACAACAGTGACAGTAGCCTGGTGTCCCTTCCCTTCCAGCGTTCGGCGTCCCCACTTGCCTAAATTCTTCCCTTCCGCCAGCGCATTGTAAAGGTCATGCTATATCTGACGACCTATAATTACGTAATGTAGCCTGCGAAAAACACCACAATATTATTACTATCTAGATGTGTATTATCCAACTAATGTGTCAGTTGCAGTTATTCTCTGTATTTTATTAAAACCGTTTACATTTCCCTTTGTCAAAAATAGCAAAGCTCGTTAAAACGTTTATAGTAACTTTAGCCTGGTTTATATTAATTAAACCTGAAGATGAAAATAATTTCAGTTCCTATATTATATACACTCTGAACAATTAAAGAACCCTAATGTATAAAATCCATTTCATTGAACACTTTCAAAAAATATGCATTGACATATCTCTTAAAAACTGTGAATGTGCAAAAAGGTTTGTGTTAACTAAAGTATTATGAAAGAATCTACTTTTTTAAAGTATTATTGGAATTTATAGTAATGACTAAAACAATGCTATCACATTAATTTACGCTTTCTTATAATATACATTAGTTTTACTTCGATCAGCTACATTTGTGCCTTGACTTTAAATTGAATCCAAAACCAACAAAGTTGTAGTATCCTGCTTGTTTGCTCGATTTGAAGTAACCCTTTATTGGATAAGTTCCTCCAATAATTGCGAGAGAAATTTGAAATTAATTTCCACTACTAGCCCACTGCTCTGTAAGACCTCATTAACGCAGTGAAAGGAGAAACTAGAGGTTTGACAAATTAAACTGGCGCTGTACTTGGCAGGTAGGTATTTATCCTTAGAGGTTTTATTTGTTAGAATAGAAAATAAAGACGATTTTAATTTAACCGAATATATTTTATTAAAAACAAAACATTAATTTAAAAAAAATCTGAAATTTTGTATAAGGGTTTCATCCAGTAGGTCACTCAAACATATTGAGTGACCTACTGGATGAAACCCTTTTAAAAAATAACAGGTGTTTCATCTTTAACATTTTGATGTTATTTAAACGGGGAAAAGGTATAACTTCGATTGGCCATTATGTTGGATAGAGTCAACATACAGACCTCAGGTTGGCGCCATTCTTCTTCTTTTATCAAGACCTTTAAAATTACTTTTCACTCAATAGGGGTTCTCATTTAAAATTTTCGACTTACCCCAAAATGCAATATATATTTTACGGAAAGAGTATTGTTACAAACTATATTATAAAAAAAATCGATTAACTTGAAAAATGACGAACTACATATAACCTTTTAAATTACTTATCAGAGGTATATATGTTAACTGTTTGATTCAGACTGAGATTGTTACGCCTCTACAATGTGTCCCTTTATCTAACACTACGCTTTAATTCTACTTTTTCTCTAAAAGTTGCACGTAATAAAAGATTCAAAAACTGCTTTCAAATAGAACAAAATGTTTATTTGTAATTTAAGTTGAAGGAAATTATAACTTTCAAACTTTTAATTTAAAAGTTTGTTTACTTAGTTTGTGAATATAGATTTAGTGCCATTTAATGTAAAATTTATATTTTAAACGCGAAATTTGTCTCAACGACATTGAAAAAGATCAACAAACACGACAACAATAAAGCACTATAAATAGAACACTGACCTTCCATGGACTCCAGTTCATCAGACATGACCCTTTGCTAAATTTTTTGTAGCGATACTTAAATTAATGTGTTCCACCGGCCAGACGATCATGAATAAATATATCTGTAGTACAGTCAAAAATGATCTTGATATTTTAGCAAGCATATTGATATTCGTCTGATAATGCATTCCACAAGATTACGTACTGTATACAAGGATTAAAATGTTTGTGATTATTTTCTATTTAGTTTCATTTTATATGGGTTAATAGAAATGCCTCTAAAAATAAACGAAATTGAAATTTAGATATATTAGAGTAAACAGCTGATTACCTTTTACACCAGTTGAAATATGCTTTTTAATACACAATTATGTTAAATCGATATTTTATAAACTGTTTATAAGCACCAAAAACTATCTTTTAAACGTTTGGCAATTAATGGTTTTCCAAAAACTTGAGATAATATCATTTAAATTTATATATGTATTGTGTATACTTTCCAGTTTAAATAAAGTATGTTGAAATATTTAACCTAAAGTGTCAACTGTTAAAACAGATTAAATTTTATCTCTCAAATACAGATTTATGTATTTTTTTGCAATTGTTTTGCAAGTTGTCATTTGAATTCATACTCACTTTAATTTATTTGCGCTGATAAGTACTACAGTAAGCATTTAAATTTAAGTGTTCGGAAATATTGACATGTAATTTGAGTCGGAATAACTAATAACCTTTATCGTAACATTTATATCGTTTCAATCATTTGATTCATGTTTAAAACTTGAATAAATTTTTTTAAATATTTTTGTTATGGTTTATGCGTCTTCATTTCTATCAAACCAACGAGTTTTTCTTCAATGTATCTTTTTATAACTTTTATAATATTGCTTACAAACAAAATAATTAATTTCAAGCGAAAGCGTAGTGATAACAGTAAAGAAACAAGTTGTAATGTTTCAAATGGATAACATTCTACAGTCTTATGTACAATATGCTGTATAGTAAGTTAATAAAGCCTCCCCACTTTAAATTTGATATGAACTTAAAGAGAGCCAAACACTTTTTGAAATTTTAACTTTATAACTTCAATTTGTTTGCATGATAACTTTAAATACGACTATTACCAAAAAATGGGAGATATTTTGTACTCAAAGATTTTTTCTTTGTTCATAAGCATCTTGTAACAATTCAAATTAAAGTAAACAAATGTACAGAAGCTCACGAAATAATTTCATTAAATAAAATGGCTGCTCAAAAGTAATATATTTAAGATCTTACTTGTAACGTAAAATAAATGTTAAGTTGACGTGGTTACTACAACATAAAATATGTGGAGAAAAACTAATTTATTATTTTATAGAGTTATATATGCTTAGGTTATAGGTACATGACTGTATAACTTCCATTGTTTAAAGAGGAATATGAGGTTGATATTGCTATGATGCGTTAGGGGATAAGGCAATGCAAATTTAAATGCAAATATTGAAGTAAGTTTATAAATGAATGAGACAGTTGAAAAGTATAAGAAAATGAATAAGAGTGTTTTTTTATAAAATTGTACACAGTTTACTTAAGATCAAGATGTTGATCAGTCGTTGGCCTAGAAATATGGCGTGGCTACTTTGGTCTCAGAGAAAACACAATGTCTTCTTGTGTTCTTTTTACAAGAAATTTACGTAATCTATATAGTTTTGATTACAATTATATAAATGATGTCTTTCTTAAATGGGCCACCATTAGTATCTTGTAAACTATAAATCTGACAGCAAAATTTAAATTGGGAAGAATTCCTTGTTTTTTAAGATATTAAAAATATGCTTTAAGTTTTTATATTTGTCGGGCAACTTTCGAATTTATTACGGAACAGATTATATTTATGATGATTTTTTATTGTAAAGGTTATTTTAAAACGTTTTTGTGATGCGACTAACCGTTTAAAAGTTATAGGGGTATAAAGTTATAAAAACACCCTAACTGAGCGGAAGATAGTATGAAACTTTTTGAACAATTGAAAACGTTCTCAACACTAATAAAGCATTATTTAGATAAACAAATACATTTTTAAAATCAACAATTGTTATTTTTTTAAACCATAATACATAGGAATTAAGTGACAAAACTGCAGATTTTTCACACAAGAAAAATAAAGTTTATAACAAATTAATGTTAAATTTCAGCTGTTGATTCTCATTGTTGCAAATTGTTGTTTATCGAAAGCAAATATCAGCTGAATAGAAATCCAGCAAAATCCAAAATCATCAAAAAATATAGGGTGTTTCAAGAAAAACTCGAAAGTTTTCCTCCAATTTCCAATATAAAAACTTAAAAAACGATACTTTAAAATGTTATAATGTGTAGCCTAATAAACAGAGGGCATTCGTCAACAATTTGAAAAAATAATCAGAATGAACAGCTGATATTGAACATCTGTTATCAACTTAATTTTTCAGGTGTGCCAAATTTGTAGTTTTTTTACTTAATTGCTCTGTATTTATGGTTAAAAAATAACAAAAACCGTATTTGTTGATTTAAAAATGTTACCTGTTTGTCTAAACAATACTTTATTTGTTATAAGAACATTTCCATTGGTTCAAAACGTTTCCATTCAAACATACCTTCTGCTCAGTGTTTTTAAACTTTTTACCTCAATAACTTTTATACGGTTAGTCGTATAAAAAAACACCTAGAACAAAACGTCTTAAATAACTTGTTAAATCCGAAATCATCATAAAATATATGGTGTTCCATAAGAAATTCGAAAGTTGACCGACATACTGGAACTGGCGGCCATTTACAAATATTTTAACTACACATTTTTGTATTTCTCAAAAATAAGGAAGGGTTCCCAATTTTAGTTTGCTGTCAGATTGATAGTCTACAAGATACCAATGAAGGCCCATTTAAAAAAGACACTGTATATTTTGTATGTATACTATTGCGAGTTTATAAATAAATATTTAAGTTCAAAATGGGTAATTTCATTTCTGTAATACGTTTTTCTCCTATTTTTTCTGCTTCATTTTATTGGGTTTTTGTTAAATGGTGTGAAAAAGTATTACTTTGTTGCATTTTTAAATGTTGAGCATATTATTGTTTAGAGGGATTGATAGAATTATAAGAAAATCTTTTTTTTAAATCGTTCATATCGTCATATTAACGAATTATTTTGCATAATCTATTAATTACAATCTTTATAAACTGATATTTAGAAAATAATTAATTGATTCAGAAATGTTATTATATATATTTTTTCTTGTTAAATACCATTATTTTTTATAAGTTTACTATCTTCTTTAGATTTTTTAATATTATAGAAAAAAATTACTTTTGAAAGAAGCTTAATTATTTTCCTCACTAATTTTATACTCTAAAAATGTCTCTTTGGAACGGTTTGTGTTGTACAAAATTCTAAAAACTTCAAAATATTTAATGTTGTCTACATTTTTTAAATATTTACATAATTATTAACATTACTAGGCTAATAATTGTTATCGCTTATTAATAATTATGTTTTTATATTATTGGGAATTATATTCAGTTTGTTATTCTAATACATTTTTGTGTCAAGGTTATTGTTGGGTAACTGAATGACATTAAATTGAAACAATTCTGTTGCAAAATAACAGATAAATTTAAAATTTTTAAAACCACCCAACAGCTGAGCGTATGATTCTTGAATCATCCTTATGAACACTCTCGATGAACACTTAAAAAAAGCTAAGTCAAAATTTGATTTTTTTTGGGAGCTTCGGCGTCACAGACAGTATACACACTCTAAACTTATAACATCATCTGTTTGCGTCGGGGGTTAAAAATGGAGAACCTTACTGCTAATATAAAATATTTAAAGGACTTTGTAAATAACTAAGAAGGAATATTGAGAGGCATCGAAACAATGGTAAAGGTGACACCAGTATCGTTTTATTTAATAATATATGATTTCAAAAGACATAAGATCCAAGTTTTCTACATCAAAAGCCCCCCTAAATCAATTAATGTTTTCTCATTTAGGCCTACATACAAGATCAGCTTTCCATAGGAATGCGTTAAACGATTTTTCTCAGTTTTTCGAATATGATATTTGAGTGCAGTTGAAGTTAATTAACCATTTTCCTATTAAATAAATAAATCCCTGCACTTGTGCGGACTTTTAGTAAGTGTTTCTATTTCGCTTTTCTGTTTGGTCTTGTTTGCCTAAACTTTTTGGTTTTGTTTGAGGACTAGAGATGAATCAACATTTCTGTTTGTTCCTGATTTTAACTTTTACAAACATATTCCATGCACTATCCCAAATTAAAAGCTCCTTTACCGCGTAGAAAATACGAATATGTGTTTTGTTTTTAATGGTGGTCAGTCAATTACTTAGGCGCCGCACTGTATTTGTTATAAAAACAGCTTCGTTTTGTTCCTTTTATCTGATAGAAATCTGCACAAAGCTTAAAAGTTTTTCTACAGCATCACGAAATGGATGCAGGTAGAATAGGATGCTCCATTTAAATTCTCTTACGACTCAAAAAGAATCCAACTGTGTGTTTTTTCCGTGACAAACTAGCCACGTAATCGCAACGTAATCTTATAAATACACAAATACAAATCAGCCGTGAGAAAAGATTCAAGATAATGCAAAAATAATAGAAACATTTAATCTTACTATGCAATGTTAACATTTTGTATATTACGGTCTGCAGAGGCCAAATAAACATGCATTTATGTAAAAATACTAAAACCTAAAACATGTAACCTTAAATGGTTGAAATTGTTTTGTTTGAGGTCAATAGTTAAAGACAACAATAACCAATTGTGTTACTATGACAGCAAACTTGAATTTACTAGCTGGCCGAGAACAATAAAATTAATTTAATAGTCCTTGCATTGTGTACTTATACTGAAAAGAAAATCGTACGCAGAAACTACTATGAGCGTAAAGTGAAACATTTTGTTATTTTATGATACAGTGTGGCTATGTATGAGATAGACAAAACATATTGTATTAAAGGCATAAGCCTCAGTCATTGCAGAAAATGATCACATAACGTCTACTACTTCTTCGATATGAAAGGGGACAAAATGATAATAACAAAAGTGATGAGATACTGCTCAGCCCCATACCTGACAAATAAGCAGTTTCTTTTCTGCGTATCAGCAACCTTTTTGCTATCGTCGAGTTTACTTTGCCCAAATATATTGATATAACGCAGCGTCTGAGTCTTCTCTGTGCAGTTTATTTCATAAGTACCAAAGTACCAATCTAGTCACAAATAAAGCAGAAGTAAATTAATCATTTACAGCTGTTTTATTTGTATTCCCCCATAAGCGAGATATTAAATTTAAAGCAGGCATAAGTAATAAAATATTTAAAATATAATTACAACTTAACGTCGTCAATAGTCAATTGTCGTATAAATTCATAAAGCATAATAAGTAATAAAATATTGGTACTCGTGGAGATTTCGGAGTTTTTTTTTAAATTGAATTTGGGAAACAATTTAAAAAAAAACAATTAAGTTTATTTGAAAAACATTATGAATTTATAAAAACTATAGTAAAACAATTATAAAGCAAATTAAACCTATATAATATATAAAATATATTTTTAATGTTATATTTACTTTAAGCGAAAGTTTTATTTTGACATAGGTCAATAAGTTGAGGGATGAATACCAAATTTGCATGTCTCACCTCAAAATATGTAAAATTGAAGAAAATATCTAGGTAAATGTAAAAGAAATTTACTATGTTAAAAAAGTTCATTTAAATAGTACTAGTGATTTATCACATCTAGTGTAGATATAGAATATATGTTTAACTTATGGTAAGTAGGCCTAATGGTTTTTATTTTGCACGATGAAAGACGGGTACTGGATTGTATAAAGTAGATTTTTGTCAAGGTTTTAATGTACTGCGAATGAACCTCTTGAATCAGTAGCCACTGTAAATTAACGTTTACAGAGATTACCGATTTGGTGAAGTGGATATTTTATGTTTAGTTACTTTAATTATTTTATTTAAGGGGGTTCGGTACAGCCTATCCTTTTAAAGTTAATTTGTGAAACTTTATGTACCTTTTTCACAGGGACCGATACCTATCATGAATAAACTTTTGGACAATATTATATAAACGTATATTAACTTTAATAGATAAAAAAAATTGTAAACATGTATTTTAAATATTAAACAACAACAAAAATTAAAAATCATATTTTTTTAACAAAATAAATATTTTTGTTTACCAAAATTACATATATTTTTTTAAATATCTTGTGCTTAAAATATGTGTCTACTGGTGTAAAGTATAGCTGTATTTTTTTTAACTTAATCTGATGAGTGGTTCCTGAGAAAAAGGTACATATGTGGAAAAACGTTAAATTTCGTGAAATCACAGATAAAGACCATGCATATATTATATAAGTGATTTCACTAACGTGTAACATAATGGCAGATAAAGGAAAACAAAAAAATAAAAAGTTTATTTTTGTCAATTTTTGTCAAATGACTACCCTTAAGTACAATTTTCAATTTGTTTTATCCGAAAACCATGTTTTTTTAACTTCAGGTACGTTTTTCAAAAACTTAAATAAAAAAATTAAATAGGTACATTAATTTATTAAAATTAAATACAAATAGTTCCCGACATCAGATTTTAATAAAGTTTGCATGAAACTTTTCAGAAAATATCCTAGATTAATAAAATATGAAAAAACGAAAAAATTTTTTGTTCATATTTTGCCGTACTGAACCCCCCCTTAAGTAACAGATTTGGTAAGATTCCCCTCTCCCCTATTCATGTTAGCTAGTTTGATAACTTAGCCTACCGTACCAAAAGGCAGAAACTTATATTTGAGGTAAGTTTAAGTCAGTTTAGGTTTTTGATCAAATGTGTCTTTCAGGAATTTTATATTTATTTTCATACATCTACAAATATATTAAAATAATGCATATTTGTTGCAAAATGACAATTTCTATTAATTGTTACAAGCTTTAAATAAATTACACAAATAAATTAGAAAATATAATATTATTCAATTACACAAATTAAAAAAAATCCCAAATAATACTTAAACAATAAATAATGGTTAATTTTTACAAATTAAAAAACCTAAAATACGTTTAACTCTTTACAAATTTAACTATCAAGAATGATATATGGGCACCGTTGGTTGATTTAATATCAGTATCTTATCTTCTAAAGCGAGAGATAATTGTTTGTCTGCTAAATGGATCTGGAATCTCTAAGGATTTTTGATTTTTTGATTTTATATTAGGCTTTTGGCCACG
>JAGFPH010001181.1:264175-303991 GCA_018207615.1 Philaenus spumarius
TTTTCCATACTCAAACATTTTCTAAATATATCCAAGATAAAGTGGTACAATTTTCAAAGGCGGAGGTCTAATAATTTAGATGTTATTCAATTTCCAAACATGTTTTTTACCTCCAAACATGGAAAAAGTAATCTTAGGGAACGGAGTTCAAAGTTTCAACACCAAATTGCGAATTGCACAACCTTTTTATTTAATTTTTTTTTGTATGAAAAAAAGATAACAAAGGCCTATATTTTTTTAAACATTCAGAAAGTGTATAGAATTCAAAAATTAAATAATACATTTTTTTAACAAATTCAAAAAATGCTGATTTTTGGTTGCGGATTGCCTTAAGATACACAGTTTTTGATATTCATTAAGATCTAAGTATATCAAACATGAATAGCATTTTATTTATAATATTAAGTTAGTGGTTTATTTTAAACTTTCTAATTACACATGCCATTGGTTCCATCACAAGTTTGAAAATAATGTCGCGCTATTGAGTTAACATCGTCTTGAACTAAGGAACTTCGGAAGGTACATTTTCAATTTAATAACAGGAAGTCACATTTACTAGTCGCTTCAAATATGATGTCTGTCTTAATTTTTGACTATATTTTTAAATTGATCAATATTTTTATCAAGTTTCTTCAAACCTTAAAGTATGGCAATTTTTGTTGCTCGAAGTATTTTGTAAAACTTAGACCTAATGTTTAAAAATATTCAAATTCGCTGCCTCAACAAGTTATACGTAATTTAAAGTTTTAATTAAAAAATTATCTGATAAATAAAAACATTTAGATTACTTACTTCATAATGAATAATTGCAACACTCTAAATCAGCCACTGCCTCTATCATGTCCTCTTTTTTTCAATGGAGGGAGTTGCTGGTTGACTAGTGGAGGAAGTGAATTAATAAACCAGGAATATTAGGGTAACCTCTGGCATACAACCTCTAAGTGACCTTTGGCGTACATAACAGAAAGCCATTCTCGCCTGTCATCATGTCTCTATGGACCTAATACCAAACGCCTTTGTGTGCATAACGATCCTGCACAAGCCCCAGGCGGTGTTGCAACAGTTCTATTTTAACAAACTGATTTAGAAATTATTACTATACTTTTATTTAGTAAATGTTAAAAGTAATCCAATAAAACAGTTCACTTTACAAATAAGAAACTGTTTAATTTACTTTAGTAATGGTTATAAACTTTCAATAATTGTTTACCTTTAGATAAAATGATTGAAGATTTGAAATGTCTGGACTTTATATACTTACTTAGAGATCATGTGATGTCATATTTTTCATATAGGTTACTTAGATTGTATTTTTCAAATGTATTTTCTGATTTTTATTCAGAATGTGAATGTTAAAATAGAATAAAAGGAGATTGTAGTGAAAGTTATGAAAACATATTATGAAAATTATAATATAAGTATTTTATATTACGATAACGTTCTAGATTATTTTTGTACCTATAGGTTGGCTTCTCTGCAGTAATATGGTGTTGAAATTTTTTTAAATTTTATCCTAAACTAAACATCTACAGTAGTTAAAGAATTTTGTTAACTTTTTCTTATTAAATATATTTTACCAAAGATAAAATATAATCTAATATAAGATTTTATTTGACAACATGATTTTTAGAAACTGCCATTACTATTATCAAATACCTTCTATCGCAATATGATACTGTTACATACTAAAAGGCATTCCAGTAAAGAACTCCAAATTGTATTCAGGAACCTAATATTCCTGGTTTATGAATTCATAAATTCTACAAGTCAGCCAGCAACTCGCCCGATTCTAAAGGAAACGAGTTGTGATGCAGACAGTGGCAGACTTAAGAGTGTTGCAAAGTTTAATTATTAATTATGTAATCTAAATGGTTTTTGTTTATCCGATAAAATTTAAATTAAAACTTTAAGTTGAAAACTAAATTATTATATCTTGTAGTGGCAGTGGATTTGAATATTTTAAAATATAACGTTTTACAAAAAGCTTCGAGCAACAACTATTGCTTCACTTTAAGATTTTTAATAAAGTTGATTACAATATTGAACATTTAAAAAATATAATTAGTTATAACTTAGTAAATGTATTTTTCCATGAAAATGTTGGTGCAGTATAAAAGCGATCGATTTGCATTTGTCACTTGTCTTACTTTGATGCAACTAACACAAAATGTCAAAGGTTAGAACTTAATCTTCACGAGCCGGCGCTAAATTTGATAACGCGGGATCCCGCGAAGGAAATATTTCCACTCAAATCAGTTTAGTTGCAAGCAACAAATTCCAAGTAATTTGTTTTGAATATGATTGCTTCCTGCCAAGTACTGTCAGAAGTTAACACATTAGAGATTTTATTATTTAATTATAGAAATAAATAGGTATGAATAAATATAAATATTACGTTTGGGTTGGGAGCTTACTTGTGTGAATAAAATTTACGCTGTACAATAATTTACGCTAGTCGGTTGAGATATTTTTAAAAACAAAGTTCTTTATATTTCAACGATTGGGGGTTTTCACATACAAGAAAAACTGAGTGTAGGAGTTTTGCCTACGGGTATCAGGTAGAAACGGTCCCCATCCGCGAATTTCTCATACTGCTGAGTTTTGCCTACGGTTGGGGGTGGGCGCGAGAGGGGGAGGGAGAGAGAGAGAGAGAGATATTCCTGTAGAGAAGAGAGACAAAGAGACTCTTCTTTATAAAAGAAAGAATTCTGCCAGGTACAAAAATTATCACTTTACAGGTACCGTATTATCACTTTATATAATTAGAATTAAAAAAAAAACTAGAGGACTTACCTAAACTGTTTAGTCACAGTATTTTGCCGATAACAGTATGATTATAATATTTGTATAATTATAATATTTCGTAACTACGAGAAAGGTGGATGCTCTTTAATAATCACTACAAGAAACGGTGTCTCTCTCCCTCCCTCACACTCTCTTTCTCCCGCCCACACCGTAGGCAAATCTCCGCACCAAAAGGTTGCCGACGGCATCCCCCCCATCTACCTGACACCCGTAGGCAAAACTCCGGTTCCCAGAAAAACTTGATTATTCAACGGCAGGCCTATTTACTGTAAGGCTTAAGAATATAGTGTATCTTCAAGTGGGTAATTGGTTATGTACGTTGTACTCTGCTTATTGTTACACTTTCTATTATTATATACTTTATCAAATAGAAAAAAACGTAATTGTGGGCTTAAGACCACACGGGAGAAGTGTAAACTTTTTAACACAAATTACTAAATGAGGATGGGCAATGTTTATTTTTAACACAACTTACGAAATGACGAGTAAAAATCTCCATTTCAGAGATATTACTAATTTTAAACTACACATTGTATTAACATTAACAGATTAAGCCTATGACGTAGGGCAATTTGTTGCACTTATATACCCAATTCAAATATACTAAATTTGCCATGCGTTTGTGGCCTAATGGCTAAGGCGCTAGACTTTGGTGATTGTATGCTGGTTCGAATCTCGGCAAGACCAAAACTTTTTTCAAACAGAGCGTTTCACAAAATGCATGGTAAAACGAGTTACGGTAAAATCCGATTCACCCCGAGCAAGTAAAAACTATATACTCTGCTATACACACATGTGTACACATTTTTGGACGCGGTGCGCCTATACACTTTAAAAATGTCTAATATAAACAATGAATTAAATTAACTCAATAACGCATTTCTTTAAGGCAAACCATACATGATTAGTAATAATGTAATACGTTAATACCTTATCATACTGGCATTAATACTGATTGTGTAAGGGGGACAACACTGGAATAAAGAATGGAAATGACGAAAATCTGGATCATGGTATTGATATAGTCATTAGTAATGACCATATAATTACTCAGTTCACCGCCAAACACGGTTTAGTAAATATAAATATCCCAAAATGAGATACTGTGAACTATCTCACCAACAAAATAGAGTTAAGTGAGACTTCAAGTGATACAGTTGAAATTCTACGTCACTTTGTTGTTACGTTTGAAACTTTTCTCGAACTGTGGAATCCAACATATCCAGGTTACAAAAATAGACACAGCAGAATGTAGATTAGGACTTAAATATTTCAAAATAGTAAGCAACTAGTAAGATCCCGTTCAGATTAGTTTGATACGCGTGAGAAAAAATATAACTTCAAAATATAAAGTTTAATGTGGCTACTACTACCACATTTAGAACTACATTTACATTTAGTGTAGAAATAATGTACGCTATATTACTTGTTTTGATTGTACAAGTCTTTGAAAATATATATTTTGTATAACTGATTTTGTTTACTTCGTTTTTCAGAAACTTAGACGTAAAAACAACAAACTATTTTATATTGCCCTCGTAAATCTAAAAGCAATAACTCCATTTTATTTGAAATATTAGAGTATTTGGGTTCAGATGATAAAAATACACATGCTTAACCTTACATTGATATTATAAAACAAAAAAGAAGAAGTAAAATATACTAAAAAAGTTTTGAAAATCCATTGGAATTTAGGGTAAAATAATTTTAAAATTTTTAACTCCCAATAATAAATGAAATATTATCAACTCCAGTGGAGTTGAGGTCTTCTGCTTTAGTATTAAGGAGTTGGCTTTTAGTATTATGACAAACACTTTGCAATGGAGATGAGGTCTTGAAGAGTCTAATGTAGTCTAATGTAGACTTAGCAGTATCAGATGACTGAATTTGACGGTGTTAAAGAAACAAACTGTTTTCATTTGATTTAAGTTGTTTCAATTTTGTGTTTTTATTGTTGGAAAAGAGGGAAATGAATACAGACATTTTCAATTATAAGTGCTGTATTTATCAATAGTGTAGATTTTTAATAAAGTTTAATTGTGAACCTAGTGTATCTCTTTAATTCCAGGTGTAGAGAATTTTAATTTGTATGTGTTTCTAATTTTTAATATTAAAATGCATTATAAATCACATTTTAAATTATAGCATTGGGTTTTAAACAGTTTTATTTATATAGCAGTTGTAATGCCCCAGTCCGAAACGATTTACTTTAAATTAAAAAATCCTAAGAATCATATATTGTCAAATATACACAGTAACTTGAATTAAAATAAAATATCTAGACAGTATTATTTTGATGTTAGAATATCAAATTTACTACTGAAAAATTACATTCTGAGTTGATTCCTTTTAGTTTATAAGGGCAACTAAATAGTGAAGTTAGAGCTTTTATTACAGTAACTTCCTAGAAATAATAGTTTTGATCATAAAACAAAAAACCTCAAGACTTTTTTTTAATTTTAAAAACTATGTTTAGTTATTTTCTCAAATGTACTGATTTAAAAATTATTTTTAATATTTCCTTTAATTTTTAAAATTAACAAACACAGTTATCAATAATTTGAAACTGCTCAAACCAGAAAACCTGGTCTCCTGTAAAATTACATATTTTGGAGTTGAAACCTGTTAATTTACGAGGTTAGTATATCCAACCGGGTAAATGACGTTAGTGATTTTAAACATGCACGGAGCTTACAACATAAATAAACATTTTACTAAAATACCTGAAATAAATTATTTTTAAACAAAACAAAAGATTACACATTTTAATTATAGAGCTAATTAAATTAACGATATTAAAACCAACTATTTTAAATGCAGTAGTTTATTCAAAAGTATATTATTTATCACATTAAAATTCACTTAAGTTTCATTGATTATCCATTGGCAACTTGTTTGGAAAAAAAATAGGTTGGATTCTCTGTGTGGAGATAAGTATACTGCCATCCCATATTATGATCGTATAAGGTTAAAAAGTAATGAATTAGTAATAATAACGTACTTTTGAAGGTAATTAATTTATATTTAATGACAGTATTACTGATCGTGTATGGTTCGCGTATTACAAGTAAAAGATATCAAACATTGGAAGAGTGTTCTCACGTCTCCAAAGATGTATTACAACGGGCAGGAGTTGCACTAGAAGTGTTCTATGTTATCCACCCTAACGTTATAATAATTTGTAAAGAATTTCATGAAAGTTAAAACGGGAGCGTTTCTCTTTTACTCTTGAAGCGTGGAGAGACGTTGCCTCGAGATGATGTTAGCACACACTTTAAACACATTCACTGCGTTATAAGTGTCTCGCTCTGCTTTTGCTTTCATTGTGAATCTTTCGAAGCCTTCATTATTCTCTTGAATTTAAATATAAAACAAATATATTAAACCAAAATCACGCATTTTTTAAATACATGAATACAATTTGTTTAAACACAAATATAACTATATTATTATGACTAGATTTCTGCTAGTTTTGACTTTAGGCTATTTAGATATAAAGTACATAGAACAAAAAATATGTTACAATGATTACAAATATTTATAACAACCCCTTATTGTTCACAGTTTGGAAAACTTAATTTTGAATTGGTTGATACTTACATGCAACAATATAATATTGTTTGAGCTTGAAGATACTCAGCCTTATATAATATAAACTTATATATTTCAGTCAAACAATTTCGCTTTCATTTCACTCTTTGATAGAAAGTTTATTATTACTATTTTTCAGTTTCTTTAATATGATAAATTATCCGTTACGATCTCCATGTAGGCCTACATAAACCTTACAAACTAGACGCATTCTATTAATTAAAGTAAATAAACACCTACAAAATAATAGATAATTTTGTTGACTTTGTTTGTTACTAAGATGTTATTATGTGTTTTAATTACAAAACGAAATACTAAAACATAAAATACATTTATATTACAGAATAAGCCTTAATTAAAAAAGTATTAATTTAAGTACAAAGCTCGTTAGCGACGGACTTCCTTTTGTCTGGAAAATTACAGTTTGGCTATTCAGTGTTGCGTAAAGGGTAAATTGCTAGATTAGCAACAGAACATTCTGATAAATTTAATTTTGAATTTGTTCCGCTTAAAGTGATAGTATGTTATAAAACTTTATTTATAGAATTCGCACAACCTCGAAGAAGCTAGATTTGGTATAACAATAATTACTTCTTGGCCTACTCTCAAGTTACATATTTAACTCACTGTTCGCGAAGTGGCTTTCTCAGAAAAAAACTAGAATATAGTATGGTTTTAGTAAATCATGTGTTTAAACAGATTCGTTTGCTCCTTACTTCATGGATGCCTAATGCATTACTATACTTACAGCTTATATACAGAGTGTTCATAAAGTCCCTTTAACCCTCTCATTATTTTTGTTACTGAAAATAAGTTAACAAAACTTTGTATATTTCTTGTGTTGCATAACAGGACAAATTTCATGACACATACTACCCTCTATGATTTTGGGAGGCTTGAGGGGGTTAATAATTTCAAATATAAAGGTACATCATGTAATGCACCATTGAAAAGCTTATTAAAAGAGAAACATAATGGCGCCAACTAGACCTTAGTATTTAGCTTCGTTTCAAATTAATGGACAGTCTAAGTTCTGGAAAATAACATACAATCTACTTATTCCTAATATTAACAAATTAATAACCTGCTTTGATGTTATG
Organism: Philaenus spumarius; assembly: GCA_018207615.1. Classification (NCBI taxonomy): domain Eukaryota; kingdom Metazoa; phylum Arthropoda; class Insecta; order Hemiptera; family Aphrophoridae; genus Philaenus; species Philaenus spumarius. The sequence continues at coordinate 271,672 of JAGFPH010001181.1, forward strand.
ATAACAATATCATTTTCTAGCACTTTGATTGTCCATTACTTTGAAACGAAGCAAGATAATAAGCTCTAGCTTGCACCATTCTGTTTCTCTTTTAATAAGCTTTTCAATGGTGTATTACATGACCTACCTTTATATTTAAAATTGTTTACCCCTCTCAAGCCCCCCCCCCCCCAATTCATAGAGATTCAGATATGTCAAAACATTTGTCCTGTTATGCAACACAAGATATATACAAAGTTTTGTTAACTTATTTTCAGTAACAGAAATAATAAAGGGGGTTAAAGGTATTTAATGACTCGGTATACAGAAATAAATACGTTTCTCCTTTAACACCAATAAACATTTTAAGAAAATTATGTATTAATTATTGAAAGCAGTAGTTTACATTGTTTTTGGGTATGTAATATCCATTAGTAATGGGTTTAATATTCTTTGAAAATAATATTAATTAATCCTTCTCGGATTATTTATTATTTTTTGTATAAAAAATTTTACTATTACTCTTACGTAAATTTAACGCTTTTAGTCTTTATATGGTACTAGAGGGCTTCGCCTCCTGCACGCTTCGCTCGCCAATTCCCGCGGTGACTCGCGTCGAAGCAAATGCAAACAGGTTATTTTATATAAATATGCCCTTCTATTAAATTATAATATGTCTTATTTATTTTTTTTTAGGATGTAACATAGTGGTTTCTTTTTTTTAAATTCCTTAACTTATGAATTGTTTATTACCTAGCTTTAGTGAAAGTATATCAATCAACATTTTTACTACATTTTCACCCCTTAGCAGCACACTACAAAATGACAATCTAGGATACTTTTTTATGTATGTTGTAAGAAATAAAATTAAAACTTTTCAGCTCACTAACTTTAAGGAAAATAGAATAATTAATTTTTACTATTTTAAGGGTTGTTATCACATATTTACCCCTTAGCAGCAAGAGATAAAATGCTAATCTAGTTTACTTTTTCTATGTATCTTGCAAGAAATACATGTACAAAATTTCAGCTCTCTAGCTTTAAGGAAAGTATAACAATTAATATTTATTGTGTTAGGGGTTGTTTTAACATTTAAATCAAAATTAATTTTAGCCTATGTTACCCAAGGATAGTGTTGCTTTTTATTAGTAAAACTATTTTTTAATCGGTTTAGTAGTTCCAGAGATTACCCCCTACATACAAACAAATAAACAAACAAACTTTACCTTTTTATAATATTATTAATAATAACACCAAAGCTAAGACGGTAAATAATGTTAAATATTCAAATCAAATTATTTCGTATATGTTATAACAACAGTTATAATGAAGGTTAAAAGAACCAGCATGTCTCAGGTCTACACTTTAATAAAAACTTAACCTAAAAATTCAAAATATAAATAATTGCTTCAAAGTTTTAAATCAGCTGGTGGAAATATTGGTGCAAACAGATGTTTTATCTGTTATTTAATTCAATTGGTTGTTATGGTAATAAAATGTAAATACATGTGATGATTCATCAGTCTAGGCCTAAGATATTTTCCGACTAAATTTAAAAATATTGAAATAAAAATGATTTTTATCAAAATGAATTATAGCCTATGCTAATCAGGGAGGCTAGTGTCGCTTTTTATTAGTATAAATATTTTTTCAGTATTTCCAGAGATAAAAAAAAATGTTACCTCTTTATAATATTGGATATTATTTTAGTTTGTGGCTAATTTATTGTTGAAAATTCTTCCTGTTTCTGTTTCAAGACATCTTCAGTAACCATCGTCTAAAAATAATTTGGGACCTCTGAATCTCGAATAATTTTATTTTCAATTCCAGAGATCATTTAGTTCTGTTTTTCATATGTAAAACAATTTATATTATTTTTCCTAACTATAATAATAACATGACGCATTTAACATTTTACCAATATTCCTACTCAACTAAAATACAAACTATTAATGCAAGAATACAAGGAAATTTAGATACTATTGTAGCTTCCGGTGTGTTTGCGTCCTTTCATAGAAAATGTTACCGTTTTGTTTTATCTTTAATGGTTAAGCATGTCTACGGCATAAGTGGCACAAAAAACATAGTTTTTAATCTAACAAAATCTATAATACAAATATTCTTTACATGCTGAAAATGTATACTTAAAAAAATATAAAACCGTCAGATTCTGTACAGGTCTATGATATATCATCAATAGCAAGATTTACAATACAATTTAAATTTGTTATTTGTCAAAATTTATGTTTTATATAAATTTATAAACGGTATTACTCTAATACATAAATTTAACTTTCCGAAAACTTCATACCTGAGTTATATTTTACTATTTGAATGACTACAACCAAAATAGAGAGGAATAAACTTCAATTAACGAATTAATTTTTTATAAAACATTGAACAATAAATAATCTCAAATATGAGGTTGTACATTTTTAGATTTCTTCCACGGTTATATTTCGTTCCTGTGGAAGTTAGGATTTTATACAATATTTGACAGGATAATAAAATACGTACGTGGCAACCAATTATTCTATACCATTTATTTTTTGCAACATTCAATTGTCTCTACCCATTCTACTAATTAGTTGATCCTGAAAATTAGAAACTAAATTTTTTATCCTCTTGGCATTTTTTCGGTAACTGTCTATGCAAGTATGCAAACCTTGACTTGAATTTTAGCATTTTGGGTTTCAGTCACTTACTCAAAATATATTGAACTAATTCGATTAGAATTAGTTTTTTAATCCTAACACTAAAACGTACGTTGCCCATTTTTATTTATTTATCAGCTAAATAAAACACTATTCTAATTTGTTCGAAGATTTCCTTGTATTTCGGTCTATGATTTGACAATTGAAATTCAAACAAATCTACAGAAATTTTAATAAGTATATTGCACAGTATATAGGTAAGGTTGTTTAAGAACAATTGTGAGATTCTTGTTGTTTGTGGCTAGCTCAACCTACAACCCATGGATGTTCTAGTATCCCAATAAATAAATGTTTGCATTCAGTTTTGGTCTTCAAAAGTTCCACGTCAATATCGCAAACGGTACATTTCCTCACTGAAGAACATATTCCATTTCTTCAATAATCTTGGTTTGTTTTTAACACAAATATATATTTTCTAATTTTAGCTGTAATTTTTTCTGTCCAGTTATTTTGAGCAATATTTATGTTTTGACACCACTTGTGTTTTTTGTGTGTGTAATATTCTGAAAGCAATGTATTTTTAAGATTATTAAGTTTTGGCATCACACATAATATGTAAGTAATTTCTAATTTAAGATATTTTGCAAGGGGATTTATTTATACCCCAATAAATCTTGCCCTTGTATTTGGATAGTTTAAAAAATCTTCTTTATGGTACATAGGATTTGAAATAAACTTGAAATCAAGAGTTAACAGACCAAATATGAAACTCATCACAACAAAAGAAAGGTATAAAATATGAAATTTGTTAAACAAATACAGATTACCCAACACATTTTAAATAAAATTATATAGAGAATCCATTATTCCCAAAGGTATTACCTTGACCGAAGTATTAACAACATGCGTTGAAATTTAGGTGAATGATGGTGTATCTAACGAGGTGGTGTGTTACTTCCTTGTCACAGATGTGAACAAAGCCACGGAGGAGATTTATCCAAGGAACACACGGCTCTATGCAAATGACACATCAGCATCGTTTAACAGTAGTTTTAGACCACCTGTTAGGAGGCACAATGTGCAGAAACATCCTCACTATTATACGATACAACTTTGAAATAGGAAAGCTGTAATTTCGCATGCACCAGACATATTTAAATACTTTTAGTTTTACCCAAGACTTCTTATTTTTCAATATAAACGCTTTTGTCAAAAAAGTTTCATAAACCCATAAAGTCGGCTTTTCTATGTCACTATCTGACAAACAAAGTCACTTAAAATATGTTTAGAATGATTTGTTTTCATGCTAATGATAGAAAATCGTATTTTGTCTAAATTTTAATTCTGTAGTAAAAGTTAGGCAATAGTGAAATTGTTATGGCATAAATATAATAGTTTAAGGGAAATTTGATTTGAAAAATTTAATGTCCAAATGAATTTTAAGAAACTTTTACAAATGTAAGATATAATTGTGTATTGCCATCCAAGGTGTACGTTTTAAGGCCATATTTTATGTTGAATGTAACTAATTAAATAATACTTTACATTATAAAAAATAAAACATGTATGTATTTTGATAACAATAATTTAAATAGAAGTGGAACTACCTTTTAAGTAGTTATTAATTGCATTTATTTTAGAATTGTTTTAATTGTAACTAGTTATGAATACTAAATTGCTAATAAAAGTTTGCCAATTTCCCTTCGAAACCTTATTTATAATCGATTACCTTGAATTTCCCTAACACATTTTTATAGAATCACACTTGTTTAGTGATAATTTAACAAATTTACAAAAGAGTACATTTTGTTGTGTTAGAACTACATTGAGATAGAACTACTAGAAATAGAACCAACAAAAATTACTTTAGCTCTAAAAATCTTTTTTGTTGTCTTGATGAGAAGGTAGTTTTTGAAGATTCCATTTACTCCCATAAGCGAAACATTAAACAAATCTTGTGCTAAAGATTGCAATTACGATTTTTTATTTTTATTTTGGCAATATTAAGATGTTATCCAGGAAATTTTAACTTGCTCAATATTGTTTATAATGAGGACGTAATAATACTGTTGTACTGTAATCTCATTCCGGTAACTTCTGGCAGTAAAGGTTAGTTGTATAAAAAATGTTTCAGACAAAATTTGTTAATAATATTTATAAGATATCTCATTTTTATTAATAACAGATCCAAACTATAGACCAATAAATTATTCTTAATATAAAATATTATATTTAATATTATGTCATGTATCTTTCTTACCGAGTTTAATTATATGACAATTATCACCACTTGAACAGCAGCCTTGCAAGTATTGCTGGTCTATTAGAAAAATCAAATGAACTAATTATTGCTCGATTAGTAGCAATATTTCTTGTGTAAGGTTGGAAGGATACAAAATGTATTTAGAGTGTTACATTCAACTTGTGTTAGATATAATTATTATGTAAATTTAATTTAACATTGTATTATGCTTATTGTGTTATATATAATTTGTTCAGTGCCAAAACTGTAAACAAAATTTTATTTAGATTTGTGTTTGTATAAATATAAATAAATATTGAGCTTGACTTGTGAGAATTTATACTTGATAGAATAAACTGAGAACACAAAATCTCACAACTAATACGTTTATTAACTCAAACGCATTGCAACGACAAAGTCGCCATCTTCAGTGATGCACGAGCTGCAATAGTCAAACTACAACTATAATAAATAATTTATAGTGTGACTATTGTAGCTCGTGCATCTTTAAAGATGGCGACTTTGTTGTTGAAACGCGTTTGAGTCAATTAGTTGTGAAATTTTGTGTTTTAAGTTTATTCTATATTGTATAAATATGGTTCGTTATTTTGTAGAGTGTGGAGTAAGATACAACATATGTGAGACCCTTTTTGAACCACACTTATGCATTATTAGTTAATATGGGTTGTCAAAATCGAATGCTCAAATTTGTAGAGGGAACGCCAATCAGAATTTCATAATTTCAGAATTCATTGAGGATATGCCGATATTGTCAGTGTTACTTTTGCATATCTTGGTGGCTTTTGTATATACCTTATTTAAATACGAGTATCTAATTTTAGCTTAAAAATCCTTTTCAAAATACCTTAAATTAACCAAATTAACACGAAGATAAATTGCAAATTATAAGTTTGCTCATTTAAATCGAACTTTTGTATTACTGTGGTTTAAAAAAGGGTTTAAAAAAAATTGTATATAGTTTCTAGTCTTTAAGCATTTAAAAAAAGTGTATTACGTGATGATAAATATATTTAAAGTTTCGACTTATACCGAAGTTCCCAGAAACCATCGAATTTAATATCTTGAACATTGCGTTCTTTGAAGTGACCTCTCACTATAATAATAAGATCAAAATATCGGAGTTTGTCTATGTATGGATGTGTCAAATCCTTTCAATTTGTTTTTCTTTGGATATTAAACCAATTTAAGATCTCAATCTTGACTTGGTTCTTTAAAAATAGTTGTTAATGATATCAAATATCAAATGGTTAGTGATAAAATGTTGTCTTTCAAGTCCATTAAAATGATGTATATGCCGTGTATTTGGTTAGAAAATAATGAACAAATAGGGTGATACAACTCAGGTATACATAGAAGTTAAATTACTGTCTTCAATGTGGTAAACCTTCCTTAGTAAGAATGTTTTATATACTTTATATACTGGTGCATGCAAATACTAATTACTCCAAGGAAACTTAAACTAAAATTTAATGTTTCAAAAAGATTGTTACTAATTCCTAAATTTGCTGCATTTATTAAACAAATTTTGTTTGTTCCGTACCATGAATTATTTGCATCGTAACTTATAATGTATACACTGACATTTTATTTTACAGTTATTAAGAAGGATTTATTTAGTTTCATGTTTTTGAATTTATTTATCTTAATCAACAGAACACCTTTGTAAGTAAATAACAATTTAAATTTATTGAATTCACTTATTTATCCTTTTAAAATCAAAATTTTCTAAACTCTGATCTATGTAAATTAAATTTTGTTTGTCATATATTATTTCGCCCAAACAACTCTAGATATTTAATACCTAGTTGTCTAATATCTTTTCCGTTTACTAAATAATAAAGTAAGTAAGGTAGTAAAAAAAATAAAACAGACACACTCAGGAATAACTGTCATGTTTCTTTTTTGTAGAGCAAACATGTGCATTCATAAGTTTGTTCGTATACCTAAAACTTACCGAAACACATAACTTTAAATTCACCAATATTTTATTCAAAACCCAAATTTTGATATAATTTATTACCAATAATGGTATTTAAAGAGAATACCAATTATGTTTTCCAATGGTTTCTTTCTTCTCATCTAAAGCTGATTTAAATAATACTTAACTTGAGAAAGAGTGTTTTTAAATTTTTCCTTATCTTTGCCTAAAATAATAAATAATTTGTTTTAAATTAATTAATTAAAATTAAATAATTTAATTTATTCAAATGAATAGTTTAATTTATTAAATGAATAATGTATTATTCATAATTTATCTATAAATTCATAATTTATTTATTAAACAATTTATTTAAATTAATCATTTAAATTATTTAATTATTATTTAAATAAATTGCTGTAAAATAATTGTTTTGGAGCTGTATATTTCAGTACAAATTATTATTTTTAAATATGAAGACCTACTCTTATAGAAGCTAAATCATGATAAATCCAATTCACACCAGGTACTCAATAAAATTTTAAAATAAAATGACTGATCGGACAAGTCAATTATTGCTAAATTTGTAAGATTTCTTTAGAAAGAACATTGCATTTAAATTAGAGATGAAACACATATTTTTTTTATCGCAGTATATTCGTCTCAACCAGAATTTGTATACGTAAATAATATAAATAACATCAACCAATGAATTCGAAACACTTCTACAAACCGTATTAAAACAAATAATTTAAACAGGACCTTTAAACGAACTACGAAGATGTATGTTTTTACAGAAGTAGATTGTTTTAAAGATTATGCAATGAATACGCGCGTTACAACATTACAACTTGAAATACCTGATGCGAAGTCGTAACAATAAACATACCTCATGAATATTATGACAAACATAACCTAACTTTTGCAAGGTTAATTGCTTTTGTGTAATATTAAGGTTATGCACATATCCACTATTCAGTAAATTGTTCTGGGTTAATTGGTTGCAGAGACAAATAAATTTCTATTTACAAATTCATGACTCATTACCTGTCCTTTTGTTCAGGTAATAACAGAGATTGTTTCAAACATTTGGTACAAGAAGTTCATGTTTATGTTTCTTAGTTTTAAAATCAACCAAATGTTATACAGTTTATCTGATGCATTATTACTTGCTTTTCTTCAACTCACTACCGTTCAACCGGTGGGTGGACCAGTGCGTGGAACATTGGGCCTGGTGTGTTTATTTTGTGAAAAGTAAAAACATTGCAAGCTATCAAGTCTCATTACAATATCAGGTTCGCTTAGGAAGAATTAATTTTATCTGTTGGTTATTTTTTATTTTGTAGTTCGAGTCTATTTACGTTATTCCTGGATAGGAAAGCATGTTGTAAAAAAAAATTGTGTCATTTATTTAATTGTATTGAATAACATAATATACGAGACTCCGTCGCCAGTATTCATTATTAATTCTCTAAACTCTAACATATTGTTAAAGACTACAATCTCACTCGGTGCATTTTTAGGTTAGAAACTTCCTAAGTTTGTTTTTCTTGTCTCCAATAGGCAGTCCTTGCAAGTTTACATTTATGAACTCTGATTTTTTAACAATTATATAAATGCATGTAATTCTTTTTCTCACATCTGCCTGATCGCTCTTCTCAGACCATTCGCAAAGTTTAATGCGCCTTTAATTAATGAAAACATGCAAACGTGATTCTTTTGCAGAAACATTCGTATTCTATCAAAATAAATTATTATTTATGGTATTTTAAAAACAATGTAAAACTAAATATATGCATTTAAAACCGTGAAGAGAATGAGATCGTCGTCAATTTCTATGGGAGTTCTCACTTGTACGATTATAAACACTTAAACAATGGATCACTGTACTGGAAAAGTTTTTTAGAACAAAACAAAAGAAAAATATTGAGATGAATATTAAAATAACATTAGGAGATCTAGTAATTTTTGAAAACGAGCTTGAATATGTAAGGTATTATAAAAAAATGTCAATTTGTTTTGAAAACTTCGTTTTTTACTCTAGTACACTTCTTCTCCTGATTTTAAAGTCATTTTAAAAGTTTTAAGTTAATCTCTTTAGTTTTCCAAGGATCAGTTTTAAATATTTTTTTTGTTGGGTTATTGTAACGAATTAAAAGTGATTATCCTATGTCAAGTGAATTGCGTGATATTTTTTATATCATTCGATCCCATCTCTGATCTCTGTTTCTAATAATTAAGAAAATTGAGTATTTTATTTGTATATTTTAAGTTATTCAAGTAAGATACTTCTGCACCATTTACACAAGGGCGCAATGTTTTCATTTACCAATTAAACAAAATAATAGTTTGTACGTCTATGGTTCTAGTTTCGGATTTATCTATTTAAAAAATTTATATTTCAATTAATACGTTAACTGTATTAGTACTGTTAAAAGTATACGTAACCTGTAATTTTACTTCATTTAATTGTGTGTGCAGATTTTCTATAGAAACATTTTTTTTTTTGTAAACTAATTGAATGGAAGCGTTGATATCAGATATCCTATGTTAGTTACTAGCAAGGGTGGGCGTATCACGTGTGGTTATTATATCATTTAACGATCATTAAATCCACGTGTGTTGCTGGTTACATACTTCCATGTACCTTTCAATTAAAAACCCGCTCTATAACTGGATATTCAAATAAAACATACTTTTTAATTACATTTACTATCTAGTTTAATAAATATTTTGATTATTTATTATTTATTTCATTTGTCGACTGTTATATATTTATTGGAATTTTTTACAGTTTATTTGTGCATTTTATAATATTTAACTGTATTTATAATATAAGAGGGGTGTAAACGCAAATCTGATAGGAGTGATTTTTAACAAATGGATTTTTATACATTAGTACCTGGGCGACCGAGCATCGCTCAGTAATTTTTTTTTAGGAAAATGTATGCAAATACAAATCACATACTGAATTTGTTTATGTATTTTAGAAATAACAAATAATAATTATAATCATAATAGATAATTTATATTACCTTTATAGAAATATAAAGAATGCAGAAACTGGTGAAAAGGGTTTTAGAACGGTTAATAGCAGCACAAAAATAATGTTTTAGTTACTTTTGGTGTTGAAATCAGCTGATAATGGAAATATTATAGGAAACTGATATTATTATAGTCAAGAAACATATGTAATGATTTTAAACTCCATAAATCCAATGTTAAAAATTTTAAATTTTCAAATCAGTTGTTTAGAAAAATACGACTTTTCATGAGGTAGTGGTTTTCACCAATCGATTTTTTAGACCCAAAAGCCTCTAATCCCAAACTTTTAGCAAAATCCTTCCGCTGGATCTCGAGATTGCTCGTACGTACAAACAAACAGACATTGCTCGTATTAGAGTATAGGATTTTGTTAGTCTATTCTGGCCAAATCCATCTGATATATTAGTAAGAAGCTGTAAGCGAAATTTTAAACTCTATTCTCGTTTTGTAAACCAGAATATAAGCAAAACTCTATAAAATTGTAGATCGATAAGGTGCAACAACCGACATTTGCCATAGGCGAATCAGATACCACGATCGGTGGCCACGTGACTGTTAGTCTTCTGGCAAGACCTGTGACATTTCTCCGTTGTACAGTAAAAGCCAGGTAAAAGTTAGTATGTTTGTTCTGAGCAATAATATTCTTTTGAAATTTTATTATTAAATAAGAAACGTAATTGACATTTCTGTAGGAGTTAAGCCTTCTACAAAGAGCAAAGGCAGAAAACGGACATCCTTCGATCCTTCATGGAGAATAACATTAGATAAACTGAACATGTAAAGTTATTTAGTTAAAATGATAATAAATTTAGTATGTGTAAATACAAAATTGGCCAAACTATATTATTTCAACTGTAGGAATAATATTTTGATGCTTTGTAAAACTATTTTCTGGTTATGTCATACATCTTCACCCTACATCAATATCAAACATAATTAATTAATTATGGGTTTATTGTTTGTTACAGATATAAGGCACCAACCATTCCAACATATCCTGTACGAGGATATAAAGGGAAGCCATATTAACCTTACCAAAGCTGCTTACTAACAATGCATGATACAAAAGGAAATTTCTACACAAACAAAAATAATTCGACCACGCAGCTGAACCGTTGACGTGAGTTGAGCAAATTAAAAAAAAATCAGTTTATATTCCTATTTTTAAGGTTTCAACCAACAATTTGGGAAATTGGTCTTCGCAAGACTGTGCTGAATAGCTTCTATGTGTACAAAATAAAATTAGTATAATTTCTTTGCAAATGAGAATCCAGCTTTGCGAGTTTGCACCTCGACCTTGCGGCCTCGGGTTATGACCTCCCTTCACTCGCAGCGTAAAAACTCGGCCATCGGCCTCGGATCAGAAGATCCATGGATTTGAACAGCGTACTTTTATAGTATTTTACGTTTTGTTCGATTTTGGGGGAACCAAGCGAGCTATAAGGTCGCGTAAAAAGACGAAATGTGCAGAATAATATCCTACATTTATTTGTTTAGAAAAAACTTAAAAAACATTTCATTCTCGTAGGAAAAATCTCAAAAAATATTTAATTCTGGTCAAAAACGTGCTTTCAGTTGTTGGATTTGTTTGGCTAAGAAACTTATCCGAGCGACATATACAAACAACGTCGGACTTAAAATGCGGCCACTAGAGTGCGAATACGTACAATAGGAGACAAAACGTGTTCTGGAGACAATGGTCGGTGCTCATTTACTACACCCGTGTAACGTTTACCCTAATTTTGCCCTATAACTTCTTTCTTTCATACACCTATACATTGCGGTTACATACACAGTCGCCCGCAGGGGTTGTAATACACCTTTGACTCACCGCGGCAGCACTGACTAGACCCGTCTTGTAACCATGTGGCTTGCAGATCAGAGCGACTTCCGCTACATTGATAATCAGTTTAGCCTTGACTTCTACGCTGTACTGAAGCCACATTAGTTTGTGCTTCGCAAAATGTAGTAAATTTTCTTTCTTCTACAATATGCGTTAATAGCTGTATACCAGGTAAAATATCTATTTTTTACTTAATATATAGCATGTAGTCTACGATATCTGAATTTTCCAATAATTGCAAATGTCATTTAGTATTAGTTGCTCTTTGTTACGTGTAAGCCATTGTATTTTTCAAAAGCAATTTGTAAGTTAATTAACCATATAAATTTTGATATTTTGTAAAGCCTACAACTAAACTAAATAGCCTGAATAGTGATTTTAATAATTAGCCTGGAAAATACACAATTTAAACTAAAGTGAATCCATGTGTAATTAAAAACTACAAGTTATAATTTGTGCTCTAAAGAGTTCCTGTAAAAGGTATAATTCAGCCAGTCAATTAAAAACAGTATATTTGTTTCAGTTTGCCAGAAACAAAGGGTAACTCTGTAACAATTAACTTTGATATTATTTACAAGTGAAACTTATGAATTATAACGTCATATTAGACCAAATTGACACGTTCAAAGAGTTTACAACAAGACCAAATTCCAGCATGCCTGCTGTAAACGTGCTGTAATTTCATTCTGACATAATATTTTATTTTTGGGCCATTTAAAGTAACTAATGCCTATATTATTTTCTGGTTCTTTAGAGAAATCTGGTTTAACTTCCTGGTTTAAGTTCCTGCTACAAGTTTCTACTTTAGTTCTACTCTTAATCAATATGCAACTGTAATTAAATGTGACTCCACCTTCACAACTACAACTTATTTCTACGCTGTCTTAAACAAAGTGAATTCATTTGAACAATAACTCTTTATAAAATATAAACAGAAACAGGCTATTTTTAAATCAGTATGAACTTATAATAAGTTAGCCAAAGGTAGTGAGTTTTAGAAATATAAAAAGGCTATTTAACTTTTTTATGTAACTAAAATAGTATTTTGTTGTAATATATATGTCTTTTTTTAAATAATAAGGGCGGTGAAGTACCTATTTTTGACACCACGGACTCCAAGAGTCAGAAATCAAAATTCCTTTTTTTTTATTATAATGACGTCATGATTCCAATAATACTTTAAGTACAAAATTTTACAGTATTTTATTTTGTTTATACTTTTGGAATTGCAGTTTTTTTTATTACATACAATGCGCATATTTTCTTTTAATAAACGTTGGCCAACATATAATATACCAAATAGTTTGTAAGTACTATTACATAAACTAATGTTTAAGACCATGTGTACCATTTTCAAAAGTGTTATTTCTTGTATTAATTAACTAAGTCAGTATTTAAATATATAATTAAATATAGGGTGGGTTTTTCTTTTAATTTTGTAAGGGAGGGAATTAAATAAATCAAACTGTTACTTTTGGGGCGTGTACAATGTTCATTCTTTTTATGTTAAGGGCGTATCAATTTTGTTTTAAATAAACTAACGTTATTGTTATAAATGTGTGTATTTATCCAATAACCTGTCAAGGAAAATTTCAGATATCTCGACTTCGGAATTAAGGTAAGACTTGTGTCTGGTATATGTTTGCTTTTATAAACTTTCTGTATGTGCCATCCATTTTTTTGAGCCCAGTACGCATTCCACTTGTTTAGCCTTTTGGATGGTAACACCCGACCTTAGGTCTTACCATAAGGGTCACTGCAATAGCTCATCTTTCCTATGAAAATTCACCAATAACAAATACCTAGATTTGTTTTTTTCTAAAACACTTGGTTGAAAGTAAACCTAAGAGATCAAAAGGTGGTAATAAACAAAAGGCTAGGACTGGGAGTATAAAATATTAATTTAATTTATGCTGAAAATATCAGAAAAGTTTTTGTTTGTAAAAAGCCTTAATAGGTATCTTTGCGGTAAAGAAGGGTTGCAAACCTTGCGTACTCCCTCCTGATTCTCGGGGAGGGGTCCACTGTTGTAAGATTCAGCTTTCTCGCCAAGTCTCTGTCAGACAATTCATAGAGGCTCAACAGTGTGTTGAAAGCCACTACTGTCGTAGTAAAAGCGAAAGAAACTATCATCCATTCACATTATCAATATTAAAAAACTGTGGAGCATGTACAATGCAATTAATAATCCTAATATGAAAGTAAAAGAATGCCTTTTCAGACATATTTTTTAACAGTGAGTACAATTTAGGTTTGGAACACCATTGACAGATGCATATTCTACCTGTTAGTCCATGAAAGAACAGTTGAAACTAGAAACAGAACCCGGAAAAAATAATGACTTTGTTATTCAATAAATGGTACCAGATAACTGCCACATACTTTCTCCCAGTTGAAACTGTATACCTTCCCAAGAGTAGCAAGGAGGTGGTTGTTTAGAATTGCTGAAGTAGGACATACCATAGAAAATATTTGATGCATGTAACACACATCCATATTATATTATTATTATTAAAACTATTCTATCGATTTCGAACAAATTTGCACCAAACATGTCAATTAAGCCTGTATAGATGCACGAAAAAAGGTTTTGAAAATTTTGAAAAACAACCCCCTTTTTGGCCAAAAATCCCCAAAAATCAGTTATTATTATTATTACCTAAACGAGAATTTTTAGAAAGATGCGGTTTTTTGCATATGGTAGGGTACATTAATGGCTACAAATAAGCCACATTTTATCAAAATCGTTAAAGCCGTTTTTAGAAATTTAGATTTTTCTCGTTTTTTTGCGATTTTTGGGGGGTAAAACCCCTTAAAATCCAAAATTTCCAAAAATTTTAAAATGCCTGGAGATATTCCAGAACTACACCTACATAACAAATTTCATCAAAATCGGACCGTTGGTATGGTCTCCAGCTCTATACACATCCTAACAGACACACGGACAGACATAACCAAAAAAACCCTTTTTTGCGTTCAAGGAGCACCAAAACAAATAATTCCAATAAAAATATTTTTGGGTTCAGGGAGCACCAACACAGATAATTCCACTAAGCAATTTTTTGGGGTTCAGAGAGCACCATAACAGATAATTTCATTAAAAATTTATACGAAAACAATACTTTCTCCATATACTACGTGTAGGTGGGAGAAAATAAAAAAGGGTGCACTAATTGAAAGCCTCTGCATTTTACATTTTATTAAAAATATATATCTGAAAAGTTTTCATTTTAAGTTTTAACTACGAAAAAATATTACCCTGCCTAAGGTACTGGACCAAAAGGTAAATAAACTACAGCCGCCAGTTGAACATTTTTAATCTTCGCATTGCATAGGGTCTCTCAAAAAGTTGTTTGTCTAGGGATAATTTATTAATTTATACTTGTTCTGAATAAGAACGTTAAAAAAGTGAAAACGAAATATCCTCATGTGTTTGGCATAGATTAAACAGTATAGAATTTCCTCCCTCCATTGTGACTATGGGGGGGGGGTGCAAAATAAAAATACTAACATGATGGTAATGTTAATAAAGTGGTTTGAAACTGTTCCTTATCATATTAAGAATATTGAAATAATATTTCCAGTGGTAGGCCACAGTTACTTGCCAACTGACCGAGTGCTCGGAAAAATAGAACAAAGTGACACTTTAGTACCACCTAAAGAATACTATGACATAATTTAATAAATTTGGTACTTTGATGATTGTTTCTAATCCAGAGTTATTTGCATTTGATTGGCGTGAATCAATTGCGAATTTTTTAAAAAACCATTCAAATTGGCACTTTAGATTTAATATTTCTAAAGTGTCCGTTATAACCCGTTGCCCATTAAGCACGACTGTATTAATAAGAGGAGAGCAAACTTATGGATCATATAAATAAATAAACATTGTTTTTAAAAACGTGGAAAGAAACTGTCATCCGTGAATCCTAAATTTATTCAAACATTATACTGTGCAAGAGTAAAATCAGAGAAAATAAATGACGTAAATCAACTATTAGAATCTCACTTTGGAGATGCATGGGTATACCTGAACTTTAATTTTATAAAGACATTCTATGCTATGTTGTGGAAAACGAATCATTAAAAAATCTAGAAAATAAATGAAAGAATGATTTGTGTTTGCCTTCTTTAAAAGAAAATACGAATTAAATAAAATTTTAGATAATTCAAGTCTTAATCTGTTTAAAAGTTATAACAGTGTACCAATCTTACAAAAAGAATAATTAAGGGAACGGAAGCAATACTGGGCCACATAGATTGGTACTGTTCAAAACTTACCTTAGAATTTAAATATCACCAAAAGTAGGAATATTTCAGCTTATCTCTTACAATGCACAGGCTACCTAGAGGTTAGCTCAATAAACTATAGAAATAGGTATAATTTTAGGTTTATTAACCAAGTTAAGTAAAAAGTTTATATGCCCTTAATACAAAAAATTATTAATATGCCCTTAATACAAAAAAGATTGAGATTTTTAAAAAGAAAACATATATATTTTATTAAATTGAATTTAAAAACCCTCCCCAAAAATAAAAATCAAAAACCCTCCCTTTTAATAATAATTACAGAAATTATACAAAAGATTTACAAGTTACAAGGTTTTAACATGAAATACCATGGATTTGTTTTAAGAATAAATATATATATGTCGTTGGCCAACTCTAAAAGGTAATTATAATTAATTGAATAAATAGACAAAATTAATTATGAGACGTCTCTCTATATATAAAAAAAAGGTGTAAAATTTCTAATATGTAGCCCTTAGGGCTAAGGTCCGAAATGTGCTAGCTTGCTCCTCCCAATTTATTAAATACTAACATATCCTAAATAGTACACATATACAAAAATTACTTTCAAAATACAGCCTATTTAACAGTTAACATAAAAGGAAAAGAACAACTGCAGATAGTTCTCATTTTAAATTAAGTTCTGTCTCTAATTAAAACACTGTAGAAATATTTTGTTTAAATTTTTTAAAGTTCAGTTGGAAAGTAGGCCTTTTCTAAGCGTAGCTGTTGCAGGTTATGCCATTGTATTAAAACATTCCCTGGAGTTGGACCAGTATAACTGTATAACACAAATAACAATTTCTTTTTTAGAAAACTTGCAGTTATTTAAATAAGCTTAATATGATAGTTCTTTGAGTTGGCTGTTTTATTGAAATTTGTAGCTCAAGATGGCAAATTGCTACTTAGATTGTGATGGTTAATATAACATGTGTAATGTTGCATAAGACTGTCTGTACATGTTAGGTAAGCCACATGGTAACATAAAAGAAATGTTAACGTTTAGTTACATATCAGCAATATTTTGCTTATAGCTTATTAAAAGTTTTCAATATCGGTTACACTGTAGAAAGACTACACAGTTATAGTTAATTAATACATAACACTTTAGGCTTGTTTGTGGAAATATGTTTAGGCTTTAGCAATAACCAACATGATATCGGCTTTATAGTTTTTGTAGGCTGTAAGATTTACATTTAAAATTTAGGCTGTAGTAAAAAAAGAAATACACAGGTTTCTCTAATAAATTGAACAAAAAGAGTCAGGAAGTTGTACATGAACCAAAAGTGGAAATAACCTAATTAAGTTTTACAAGTAATATTTTATAATTATTAAGGTAAAGCTAAAATATTTCTACCTGGTATCCGGAAAACAAAGGTTTAGAAGTAATTCATGTTGTTCAGCGACACACCGTCGTTAATCGCGATGAAATTATTTAAAGTTTAATGACATAACTACCACTTGGCAGCGTCTTAAAGATTCGTTCGTAACGGTCTAATGGCCGACCTTCTACCAACCCTCATGACAAAGCGAATTTCAACTCAATAGATAAAGAACAGCTGATGGGTTACAAGATGCTATGGCATTCTAAAGTAGTGTTACGGCTTCAGATACCGTACGGAGTCGACGTCTGGCGGAGAAAAGGATAACTATTTGGGAACTGTCGGTAAGGACAAATGATAGAAGTTGTAAGTTGTTGATGGGACGTTACAACAGTAATTTGGTTTTATAAGTGTAGGCTTTTAAAAAAAACTGTGTTGTATTACTAAACAAAATTAAAAGTTTTTCTAATGTGAAGATGAATTTTCCAAAATTCAGAAGCAAAACCCAACATTTGAAGCAAGGTGAGGTGTAAAACAACATATGACAGTCTGAAGCAAACAACAACCGACATCTGTTTATTTGAAAGCAAATTTATGACTTTTTTTAATTATTCCTCAATTTTAAGCTTTGTTTTATCTGGGGGAAAATGTACACATTATTTACTTACCCATCATAATGAACTGACCTTTCACCACATGAAACTTATTTAGAATGAAGCCACTAATTACCATCGCAAAGTAATGAGTATAAACGTTAGAAGCATCAAAATAACAGAAAATAGTTTCCCAAAACTAATTGAATGCACACAGAAAATGTGTCTGCGAGAATCTTAATTTTTCAGCTTCTTTTTACTTTGTATTTTGGTCTAAAAGTAAAACATTTGAAACTATTTGAATTTCAACCTGTTTATTTTGGCAAATACTGTATAAAGAAAAAATACTTTAAATAGTTAAACGTGTAACTGTACACGAAAAATTATTTATACATAACTGATACAAATAGACATGTGATATATTTAAGGAAACTTTACAGAATAAGTATAAATTAAAAAACAAAGTACGTTTAAGGGTCTTCTATACCTTGCGTAAAACAGCAAAAATATGCACTTCGTACTATCGTATTTCGAACGTCGTTTTTCAACCTAAAAAGTTGTGAAACATCTTAAATTGTTCTTAAAAGCTTTGTGCTTTTGTCTTATATCTAAAAATTGAAAGAAATCGACGGCAACTCATTTAATCAACAGTTTAACTGAGTAAAAATCGATTACTTTTAAAGCATTTTTTGGGAGTTTTAAGCAATAATTTCCATATTACTTATGCATGTTATTACGAATGCATGTTTCAACGACTTTTCGTATTGAAATCATACGTCACACTCGGGAGTTTTCTTCAAGGTAAAGAAGAGCCTTAAACTATAAATTATTACAGACAGTTTTTGTAAAAAAGGAAAACTAAATTACTTCGTAAAAAATTGTTTTAAGGGAATCTAAAAAAGGCGGGTCTGAAACATAATTGCCTTTCTCCAGGAGGAATAATTTAAGTTATATCGAAAAACAAATCCAATATGCTGGAAGAAGAAATCAAGTACTCTCAAACAACAATATTGAGGAAAAGATGTGGCGATATTGCATTATCCGCGCCGTAGACTTTTTTATCCTGTAATAAAGTTTGATTGAACAATTTTGAATTTGTTTCACAAGCTTAGAACTAACATGTGATGGAAATGAAATAATAACACTGCCATTAGTTTGACATAGTCGTTCTCAAATTAGTATTTTGTCTAACAATGTGTAATACATATACATAAATTTTCTGTAAATTATAGTTACCTATATATTACTTGAATTTTTCCGTTATGTGACTTAAATATTAAATTTGGTCTTCTGCTCAAGACGCGTTTCGGGGCCGTAGTCCCATCATCAGTTTGAAATTAGATCACTCCGTTGGAGGTTGTTATACAATATAAAAACACAAACAAAATACATAAAAGACACTATACACTCACATATACAAAAATATTGACGGCCCTCATTCGTGAGGGTTAACTAGACAGCGCTTCCTCGTCTATCACGCGTGACACTGTCCTTCAAAAATTTCAAACTGATGATGGTACTACGGCCCCGAAACGCGTCTTGACAGAAGACCAAATTAAGTCACATGACGGAAAAATTCAAGTAATAAATAGGTAACTATAATTTACAGTAAATTTATTTATTGAAGTGACTTGGATACTATTAATATAGAATTTAAATACATATACAGGATGTACACATTTAGGAAAGGCCTAAATATTGCAGGAGAGTAACATTATATCGTATTAAACGGCACATTATTTTAAGTTGTGTTCAAAATTTCCAGTATATTTTATCCGACAACTTGAATTTACTTAAATTTTTTAGTTAGAGTTTGGTGTGAGCTGTGAGATACCTTTTTTCGACAGCAATTTGTCGAAATGTTCAATGGCGGAAGTCGAATTTGATTAGTCTTCTCGTACTATTACTGTTCCTTTAATCTTGCTAGTTTAAACATTTAATTTCTACTGATCCTTTATGTTAAAATTAAATGAAATATTAATTATAGATGAACCAATAATAACACTAAATGACCGATAGTATAAAGTTTGTCTCATTAGAGAAAACAAATACAAGGTTTTAGAAATTTACTTGCCCAGATTTTGTTCGTTTTACAAATTTTAACAAGCTAAAACAATCTAAACTTTAAAAACTTAAAGGACGACATAATACAAATTTACTATCATACATTTTCGACTATCAATCAAGAAGATCCAAATCTTTTGTAAAATATATGGTGGAGATAAGGTATTAATTTCATGTTTTTATTTAAAACGTTTATTAAAGATGATGGACAATAATTTCGAACATGTACTTCAATAGTTTTAGTTTGCTATAAAGTATTTGCTGTTAAATTTTATCTAATAATATTATTCTTTTATTAAATATTTACAAATAGGGGCATTTTACATCTATTATTAAAGAGTATCGATGGAATGGAGCAAAACAAATTATAACTTCCAGAACGTTTTCACGTAATAATTCATTAGGGACAGCGAAACATATAATGGAAAACAAATTTACTTAAGCTGGAAAATCATGTAATGTATCTAATAATGTTACTTTTATATTTTAGATACAGTCAAAGAAATAAATACGAATTTGCTCGAGAATTCTATTACTATATTAATATACAAAACCTTTCAAAACTCGTAATTTGGTATTGCCATTTAGTCTTCTGATATTCCAAAGTTGTAAATGATTGGAATACCATATCTTACTATACTATTAAAGTAGGCCTAACCTTAAACTACAAATTTAAAACTTAGTATTAATGTTTTTATTGTTGTTAATTCGCAAGAAATAAAAATGCGATTGTTCCAAACTTTCTTGAAGTTTAAAGCCAAATAAGTTATTATCTGCAAACACGAAATTCAATACTAACGTTAATTCTGTTGCAAATAAGACCAAATGATTTGTCTTTAGATAATTTACGAAAGTTCATAAAAAAACAACTTCTATATTATCTCAGAAACCTTAAGGTAGAAATTAGGTAGTAGTGTATAATTTTATTTTATAAGTAAGTCAAAAGAAATATATTTTTTAGATAATATCAACTTGGAAAAGTTCAAAACATTTAATGTTATTACTATTACTTCGTAATCGATTGGGCTGGAACACTTATATAATTTAATAGTTATGTTCCTTTTACATTATAGGTAAGTATAATACAAATTTAGACTAGATTTTTATTAACAATTTTTACAATGAATTATTGTACACCAGTAACAATTTTTTGTTATTATTCATAATTTAATTTGTATTCTATTTCGAATACGAGTTAGGTTGGGTGAGTTATCTAGTCTTTTGAACATTATAAAATCGTTTAGAATATTTATTGTATATACTGCAAGAGCTCAAAATACTCTTGAGTTCTCTTGCCTTTATCCATTTTTATTTAATATTAAGAAAACGTTTAGATGCAGGACTGAAGAGAATATTGTAATTTAGATTAAGTGAACAAATTTGAATAACTAATCCAAATTTCCGTACATAAATAAGCGAACTTTAAGAACCCTAACAGGATGGAAGACATCAGAGCGGTTGAGATGGTGAAGGCGCTCGTCCAGTTTACTACGTTTAGAACTTTTACCACAGTTGCGTAAGTTCTACTCTAGTGGCTGACATTCGATTCGCTGTTCTCCCGTCTTCATTAATATAAATGTAACAACAACAAAAGACGTTGTCCATTACACGGCTCACAAAGCTGCAATAAGGTCAAGGACAACAATTATTGCATTAATATAGAGTACAGATCTGTTTCTGTACCTATAACGAGGGCCGTTTCACAAATAAATATTTTAACACATTAGTAAATGTTAATCAAAACCTGACGAGAAGTTTTTGAATTAAATCGTAACACTCAAACAAACATTCAAACAGTTTAAATAATGTATTCTTACTCTAAGATTGTTTGTGATTCTCTTATTAAACTTATGCTAGACAGAACATTATGGACTAACGTTATCTCATTAAGTTAACGACATACATTCTCTGAAGCGTCAAAGATAATGGTAAGCTATTTGCTGTTTGATTAAGGTCTATGTTGCAGGTGTTGTTCTAACTAATCTTGATTGCAATTAATATCTTAGCTACATAAAGGTACTAAAGTATAACCAATTATTTAATCACAAAGTTGTGTTATTCATAGGTTCGTAAAAAAACTTACAACTTCGTTATGTTATGTAAACACTTGGTTTAGGATTTTTCATAGACCATGGGTTGTAACTTTAATTTGCCATTTGGTTTTTATCTTTTCACTTTCGGACATTTCTTGATAACAAGAGCATACTCTCGAAATACTGACTACTATATTTTATAATAAAGGCTCCGCCTCTATTCGCTTCGGTCACAAAAACCGACGGCGTCCAATGGCAAATCCAATGCAAACACGTTACTGACGATCGAGTGCTTTAATCTAGTGCTTCGTGAACGGTTACCGGCAACGCGCGTAGCCCGTATGTGTATATAATTTTAAATGTGAACTCGTTTTGTGTTGTTTAAGTGTTTTATTGTGTGTTTTATGTATATTTGAGAATGACTGAATGATAGTCGAAACGCATCATATGAAATAGTAATAGACTCCTTTTCATAAACATAAGGATTGTTTGGCAGTATCACCTCACAAACAAGGTAAATTAATTAGTAATTAGTTATTGTATACTCTCTAATATTTTCACATAAATTACGATTGAGTGGTGAACCACACATAGCTAATGTAAGACAAAGATTGAAATAGAAACGACCATCCAGAACAATTTCAATTGAGGCATTCGTTGTAGTTTTACCATTCATATTTAAATAATAAATATTTCATACAAATTTTGTTATTTCCAACTAAAGGAAGCAGTGTAATATTTAACAACAGATGTTAGACTTTTAATTGAGTGGGCCTTTTGTTTGATTTCACCTAATCTAAAAAAAAACTGTTACTTTTGAAGAATAATACCTGGTTCTAAACTTTCCAAATGTGTTGTATGTTTGGTTAATTCTAGGCCTATCATAAAATTATGTCAAGTTTTTTAATCCAAATAAACAACTGATGTTTGAACGAATTATAACACAATAAGCATTTTTCGTTGTTTTTTTGTTTTTGACTGCTTTAAGTTTGTTATTCCAACCTAAAAAATCTTTTGGCTCTATAGAATAATAACTTAGTTTAAATTTGCTAAGTTTGTTGCTAATGGTAATACATGTAAAGAAACATGACTTTGTTGCTTGGATAATAACAGATATTTTATTCGTTTTAAAACAAAAATGTTGCAAAATCCTTTCTTAGTGTACATCTATGATAACTTCTGTGCATTTTAAATTGTCGTATTGGTATATTAAGAAGTTTTTGCTCTACAGTGGTTCTATGTCAGACAGTAATTCGGCCAGGACAAAGCTGCTTCTATATACTACAGAGTGTTTTCAAAGTCTATGCACAAACTTAAGCAGGTGGTTCTTTGGGTCAAAAGAAAAGTAAAACGTCATACAACCAGCGAGCACATAATAGAATAGAGAAGCTACTCGGAGCGCAAAGTGTGGCCAAGATGGCGGCGCCGCCCTAGTCCGAGCGTCTTAGGTTCTGCCAGAGTAAGCACAGTGACTACTTTGGGAAGCTACAGCAGAATAATATATAAAATATTTAACCGTATAATTGAACACATAAATGGCTCTTATACATAATCCATATAAATTATATATTATAATAATAATATATTATATTATATATTATATTATATTACTTTAAATAGATACTAGGTTATAGTATTTTACTTTTTACTTTTAAATATGCTGTTATACTAGAAAATGTTAGTAATATCACGTTATTGGCAAATTTTGTATAGGCTACTGATTTTATGACCTGATTTCTTGAAATAATTCCGTCATAAGATAAAGTTCAATAGTTTTTTTTAAACTTTTTTTGTACTTATTATTTCATTAATCAGAATTAAAAAAAATAGTTTAAATACAAAACATTGTATTGCAAAAATTAAAAAATAAAGTAATTGCAAAAAAACCTTTGTTTTGTTGTGCAACTTATAAAATTATGAAAATAATAAAAGTGTTGAGATATTTTTACGTAAAGCATGGTTTTTATTCCTTCCATAAGACAAAGTTAGACAACTGCACCATAGATGATATTAATTTTACGTCCGACACACAAAATCAAATAATTTAATTTTGTGTTTCGTAGAGACCCTTAGCGACCATACTAGGTTACATTTAACTTGAGACCACACTTAGCGTTAAGCTGTTTTAATTAAAATACACATACAGACAGATAGACGGAAAACTGAAAGTTTTAGGGGCATACCTTAATATGAACTTGTTTTCCTTTTTGAATGAGGAATCGTATTTTAAAGTCATGAAAGGTTTTTTTCAACACAATGTATAAGAGAAATTTGGTAGCCTAGGGATGGTATTTATTTATTGAAGATGGCGACACTGTAGTCGAAACTATTATTGGAGTAAATACACGTATTATTTCTTCAGTGAAATATTTAAATCTTGTTTTACGTTTACATAAATAACTTCTTATTTCACTTTGGTGTACAGCATAAGCTCTCAATCAGTCTACGAATGATCAAAACTATATCCCATTTATTTTAGTTCTATAACATTTCAGTGCTAAACTAAAATTAAATAATTTGTTCTTGTCGTAACGAGTCATACATGTGGACAGCTGAACACAATACGAGTCTAATAAGTTGTAAACTACAAACTTTTATTAATTTACATTAATTTAAGAGTTAGGAAAGTTTCGTTGAGTGACGAAGTCATTGAAAAAGTTTTACATCTTTGGAGCACATCTACAACAATTCTTTCAATTAGCAAAACTTGGGGTCTCCTTTTTTGTATGAAGTAATTAAGTTTTGTAATAATGTTTACTGTTTATTTTTTAGTTTTATTAATTTAATTTGTTTCTTATTATTTCATTACATTCACTAAGTCTTACATTAATAAGTTTAAATCTAAGTAAGGGATGTTTTAGTTCAGCACCTCAAAATCAATACGATACATGCTTTAATATTTGTAGGCCTAAGCAGTAGAAAGAGGAAATAATTGAACATCTGTAGAAACCATGTAACCATTATAGGCCTAAGTGAAATTTAATGTGGGTTATTTATTATCCTGCAGATATACATTGAAAGAAGCACATCCGTTTCTCATTCCAAACGGTGAAAAATATTCTTCGAAAATTTGTTAATCTAATCTTTTAAGTAAATTATAAACATTAAACTTGGTAAAAATATTACTTCTATATTGCAGGTAAAGTCCACGAAAATGGCAGAAAGGTGTAAACTTTACATAAAGTCCATTTAGATGCTTAGACTTTTAGACTTTCTAAAGCCAAGTTTGAATCCATGATTTATTCCATTTTGCTTTGCTTTATTCCATGTTTTTTATTTTAAATTCGTCCTTCAATCGCCTTCTAGCAGCAAATAAAAAGCACACCGTAAAAACAAGAATAGACAGGTTTAGGTGTGATTTAAGGTAGTTAATAAATATAGCATTATAATATAGCATTATATAGCATATAGTATACCAATATAGCATATGGTATTTTTGTGTAGGTCTACTCTATCCATAGTGCAGTATAAATCTAGTTTTTATTATTATGGTTATGATTTTAAGTGTTTTATATGTTTTATGTTGATGGTTTGGAAATCGGGCACGTTATAAGGTGTGAAACATGTAGTTTATTCAACTAACTTGTACTTCAAATCAAATAAATTTATTGTAAGAATAAAAGATACATATTTTGCCTAATTATTTGCAGGTACGTTTTCAATCACTGTTCTGCTTCATTTTGAAAACTATCGATGGGCCACATCTTACGTCAGTTTCAAATTTCAGCAAAATATTGCAGGTAGTTAGTGATCAATAATTACGCTCAAAGTCTTTGTAAACTATTAAAGGTTCAACGTAGCATTTGTATAGGCCGACTAGGAATGCAATGGTGAGTGCTTACTGATCGTTTACCAACTTGGCCTACTTACAGATGCATTTAAACTGGTATTAAATGTATCTATGAGCTTTGCAGGATATATAAGAGCTATTAAGTAACTTTAAGTATTTATTTCGCATGACCAGATAGACTTATAATTGAAACAGTATTCTAGGAAATCGGATTACAGGTACCTCAGTACTAAGTGGAAATATGATAAGCTCCTTTGGTTTCCATTTCTTTGTTGCTTTAGAATATCATTGATTTAGTTGAAATACTTATTGTTTCTTTTACTAAATACCATACTTAAAAATTAGGTGTTTTAACGTCTTGATTTATATATAAAAGTAATTTAGTACTTAAAAAAACGAATAAAACTCACTAAAATTATGAATGAAAATGGAGCGAAAAATAATTTGTTCACACTATGATGGTATATAAAATAATTTAACATAAATAAATTGAGAAATTATTATTTAATAATTACCTATACCAATATTATAAAGAGGTAAAGGTTTTTTTTTTTTTGTTTGTTTGTTTGTATGTAGGGGGTAATCTCTGGAACTAATGAACCGATTGAAAAAAATAGTTTTACTAATAAAAAGCTACACTATCCCTGAGTAACAAAGGCTATAATTCATTTCGATAAAAACCCTTTTTTATTTCAATATTTGTAAATTTAGGCGGAAAAAGTTCTTAGGTTAGGCCTAGACTGATATACCAACACAAGTATTTACTTTTATTGCCATAGCAATCAATTGAATAATATAACAGATAATATAGAGTTGCTTGCTCCAATATTTCCATTAACAGCTGATTTCAAAATATGAAGCAATTATTTTTGTATTTCTAGCTTTTAGGTTAGGGGTTTAAAGTGTAGACCTGAGCCTTAATGGTTCTTTTAACCATTATTATAACTGATGTTATAAAATATAAGAATTAATTTAATTTGAACATTTAACATTATTTACCATCTTAGTTTTAAGGTTATTATTGATCCTTCACCTTTATTGTAAATAAAACATACCATTTGTTTTTATAAGGTTACATTGGAGGTTGGCGTGCGGAGCACGCAGGGGTCTCTCCCAATTTATGATAAGACTGTAAATGTCTTTCGAGCTACCAAATGTTTAGAATAAAAACAATATGTACATAAAGCGACATTGTTGTCACATTCTGTAGATACTGTTTGGCGTACATTAGGCCTACTGAATAGCCACGACCATTATAATTTTTACTTTCTCCACCCTATACGTATTATATGGAGAAAGTATTGTTTTCGTAAAAATGTTCCAATTTGAATTTTCAGTCGAATTATTTGTTTTGGTGCTCCCAGAACCCCAAAAAAGTGTTTAGTGCAATTATCTGTGTTGGTGCTCCCTGAACCCAAAAATATTTTTAGTGGAATTTTTTGTTTTGGTGCTCCCTGAAACCAAAAAAGTGTTTTTAGAGTGGTGTCTGTCTGTCAGTCTGTCTGTATGTATACCCGACCAGAGAGGACACTATTGGTCCGATTTTCATGAAATTTTGTATGTAGGTACTAAACCCTAATATCTCCAGGCGTTTTTTTCATTTTTTTGAATTTTTAATTTTTAAGGTTAATTTACCCCTAAAAACCCATAAAAAACTACAAAAATTCAAATTTCTCAAAAACGGCTCTAATGATTTTGATCAAATTTTCAGCATTTATAGTGCTTAAGAAGCCAAACAAAATGACACCACCCGCTTTTATCAAAACTTCGGCGTTTTATAATTATGAGGAAATGTTTAAAAATAAAAAAGTTTGTGTTGTCAATCTAGCATCGCGGCAGCGGCCGCACGGGGTAGCACCACGGTAGCGAGCACGGCCAGTAATTCAAAGGTCGCGCGATCGAATCCCGCCTGGGACAATAATTTTTTTATACGATTGACGTAGGTAGAATTTTTTTTTGTTTTGTTCTAAAAAGTAGTAAAAAATAAAATAATTAAAAACAATATTATTTTGACTACAGTAAGTTGGGAGAAAGTTTGTGTCAGTTAACTGATACCGTTTATTTTGATATTCGTAATATGATTCGTAATAAACTTCTCTCAACATGAGTTTCACTAGTTTTGTTTTTTTAGAAGTCAACAAAACACATGCGATGAAAACAAAATCTAAAGTAAACAATTAATTTGGGAAGGGGTGGGGGAAAAGGATTACCAAAAACCACAACCCAACAAAATTTGTCTATTGATCATTTCCCAGGAAATAAAGCTATGTATGTTAAAAGGTTGAAATAATGCAGCAAAATACCATTCATAAAGCCATGAACATGTCAAAAGTTAGTGAGCAGATTTTATACATACGGTCTATAGGGAACATATGTAAAGTATGCAGCACATGCCATTATTAAATAAAATATAAAAACAACATCCTGACTCGTTAACAGTTTGAGTACCGGAGTAAACTTGCTTGGATTAGTTAATATCCCATGCACATCACACATGGGATATAAACTAATCCAAGTAAATTTACTATGGGACTCAACCTGTTATTGAGTCAGGATGATGTTTTAATATTTTATATAATGGGATGTTTTGGAAAAACAAGTATCTCTAGGAAACGTCTAATAATTAATTCAGTTTTTATTTCTAGTTAATCGGCTTCGTCATTATTTGTCTGTTAGTTTAACTGAAGCCCAGTTATTTTTTGTATTGGCTACAATGTATAGTGTTAGGGAAACACAATTACTGTATAAAGAGATTAATTTTTATTCTAAGCTCTTGAAAGTTAGGCTATATGTTATTGTCTGTACAAAGTTTAAGTATATAAATTTGAAATTGTTACGTAGCAGTAGCAACTTCATGACTAGCACAAGTTGATGTAACAGCTGTTTTAAAAGTTGGTCGTACATCAATTTGGTTTCAATACTTTAACGGGATAAAGGGCAATAAAACACTCGAGCTGACACATGTTGATTTGTATTTCAACTTTGCAATAACTAAATTCATAAAAACGATTATATAGTTTAATAACGAATTTTGAACCGGAAAATACTTCTAATTAATCAGTTTTGTCAGTTATGGGATTTACAAGGCAGCTAAACATAAAATGAAGTAAAAATAATTTAATAGACCTTAATTTTAAATGGAAATAAAGTGTCTTCAAGTTATTTTATAACAGTTTTAAATCACACCAAGGCAAGACACTACTACTTAATCTTATTTATATGGGTCTTCTTTTCCTTACGTAAAATATCAAAAACAAACACTTTCAACTATGTTGTTTTGGTTGCACTTTTTCAACGTTACAGCTAAAATATTTCATTGTTAATAATAATATAGTTATTAATATGTTAAGACATGAAAATTATAAACATTCAAATGTAATTCTTCACTTTACTAAAATAAAATTACGACTGTAGTTTTATTGTTAAATTTACTTATTTAAAATATCTTATTATTTATATATATTTTTATAAATTTACAAAATTTCATAGTAATTAACAAATACTAAAATTAATCAAAAAAAATCGTTAGAACCTTTACGTAAATAAATTACTATAGACGAATAAATCAAAAGGAAATGCAAACGGATACAGCTTGTAGTAGGCAATATAATTGAATTGTTCCCAGGAGTCCTATTGTATAAACTTACTTCAATAGGCCTATTTCTATGTGGAGAAATCCATACTTGTTCCAAACAAATAAGCAGAAACTATTGTATACCACTGTAAGATTTGTTAAGCTGAATAATTTTCTAAATTATGTACCTCCTATCTTGTTTGTTTTTTTATTATTATTATTTCTTTTAAAATATTATGTATTTAAATAATTTCAATCGCAAAACGAGCACATTGTGTAAATTGTAAAACTTTAAAAGCATAAATATTTTTAGACTTTTTCAAATTGGTTATAATAACTAATATTAGGAATTAAGTAGGGGCTCTGCCCCTGGACGCTTCGATTGCAGTTGGAAAATTCGCTAAAGAATCTCGTTAATCTTTAGCTCGTTTGTACATAGGTTTGTAAAATTATGAAACCAGGCTTAAATATATTAACAGTAATTACAAGATTAATAATTATGACCTCAAATACATGCTTTAGAAACGTGAGAGGCTTTCATTACGAGTTTAGTCCTAGTTCTACTATCTTCTGTCAACTAAAGTTTTGGATTTAGGCCTAAATATAGAAAAATTATCGCAGGATTAACATAACCTCAATACTATGTTTCAGAAATGAGCCAGGCCTATATTCCAAAATTGATTATTCGAATGTATCCATCTTTGCCAAGTTTACCTTTTTTCTTTGTCAAAATAAATTGTTAAATCAGGCCCAATTTATTCTAATTCCAACATGCTTAAACAGTATAAATTAGCTTGTTTTTTTAACAGTAATTAAAAACTATCCAATGAACAGGTGATTTTGGATAATACTCAATCTCAGTTCTATTCCACCCTATTTCCAACGTGCTAAAACAGTGCAAAATTGGCTTGTTTATAAACAGCTGTTTTGATCACTTTATTTACTACTTAGTTGTTATTTCGTAACCAACATGGCAACCCATAAGACCCCATGTTAAAATTTGTCAACTTTTAAATAAGATTGTCTTAAAAAATTGCGTTTTTACACGAATTACAACTATATGGGTGTACTTAAAAATCAAAACTACATCTAAATACTAAATTTCTTTGAATTCGTTAGAGCCGTTTTCGAGATCCGTGACAGATACAAAGATATAAAGATAAAAAGATACAAAGATAGATACAAGAATTGCTCATTTAAAGTAATGGGATTGTGTCTTCATACTATATGGTTTTCTACTAATTTATATATTTTGAAGTATAAAGTTCATAGTTCTGATTTAAAAGCTGTGAAGTATAAAGTTTAATATTAATTTCTAAAAGTAAAAATAAAAATACAGAACACAATTCTTACAAAAATACGTTTTTGGTCAAACGCGTTTCAACGACAAATTCGTCATCTTCAGTGACGACTACAACTAAATTATAACTAAGGAGACAAGGTGCTGTGTTACATATTTATACCCTCTCACGGATTATATATATATATTATCTAATTTGTAAATAGTTATTACTCCGCTTGTGTACTTCGTAAAGACACTATACACAGATACAGTGGTAATGAATGTACACGCCAAATTAATGTTATGAATTTGTGATTTTCAACCTATTCTAAATAATTTGATTTATTTGACATTTTCTTAAAGCAAATTTGCTTAATTAAATTATTCTGTCTTTTAACAATCAGCTATAATTAATTGATAGACTGTTTTAGATCTTTTAGAAGGGACTTTAATTATCCCCAATGCAGTTGAATAGCCAGCAATAGCAAATGAAATGACGCAGAAGTGTGTTCGTTAGAAACCTAATTTAAATAGATTGCATAAACCTGACAAACATTAAATATACCTTCATTTTTTTGTATTTTCGGAAGTTAAGTTGTAAAAGATTTTCACAAATACGTTAGCCAATTGAAGACTCTGCTAACTATTTTTTAATCTATAACAATTAAATTAGGAAAACTTTTTCCTTATTTATATATTAGGATTATATTATACTCTTTCGAACCAGTTATGGGATGAAAAAACTATTTCAGCCTTTCTTTAAATGTAAAACAAATTATAACATAATCAAAATTGACTCAACCAAACAAAACGAATTCTCATATACAGTAGAATGTGTGCGATGGTAAATACACCAGTTTGGAGTTTTGTATGATTCTCTGTTTCCAGTCCAACTGATATTGTCCTAATCAATTCCCTCAGGAGTCGGACAAATCCCTTCTTTAAATATACCAAGTGGGAGTACATCGGGTAAACTCTAGTAAGTGTCACAATTAAAATTAAAGTCCATTAATAATAAATGTGTGTTTAAAATTAACTTCATTTAGTTTTAAATATGAAAATTTTTTAAAAGTCACACTTAACAATAATACAATTTTCTACAACAATAAGTGTAATAGTTGTGTATAAAACGTGTACATTTCATACCTTTTAGGGTTGACAGTAAACGTACTGTTAGAAGCGTGTTGGACACATGAGAGTCAACTACTACTGTCAAGAGACTGATACTACAACCTAAAAGTGATTTAAAATGTATATATTTATCTTAAAAGGGTGATAACTTGTAATGTTTTTGCAGTATATTTTAAATTTTTTCAGATATTTTATTGTAATTAGAAGATATTATTCAAAACCAGAAAAACATATAATGTACTTTTTTCATTATAAGTCCTACTTCTTGATCACAATAATTTAATAAATGATTTTTTATTTTACCTTGCGTTTTGTGATCTAGCGTCCTTTTAGGTTGACGACCTTGGTTTTAACTGCACTGAGTCATTTTCAAGTCACTTATATAAAAATCACACTACAACAATCACATTAGTTCAACAATTAAATAGTTCACAATAATTACAATTACCGTGGTTAAACGGTTCGTCAATTCTTTTATAAAATGTAAAAAATATGGATGCATCCTCTCGCGTACGTAGTTAAACTTGAAATGGTTGTAT
>JAGFPH010001181.1:304091-326649 GCA_018207615.1 Philaenus spumarius
ATGGATGTACTAGAAGAGTTCCAAATATATAAATATTCCAAAAACAGCCCTTCAGAAATACTAAATGATAAACTGAAATTCAAATCTAATTCGTTGTACGACAAAATAATAGACATAGATAACAGTGAAGCATAGACTTTAATCCTCCCCCACTTTCACTCAATCCGGACATACAACCATTTCAAGTTTAACTACGTACGCGAGAGGATGATGCATCCATATTTTTTATATTTTATAAAAGAATTGACGAACCGTTTAACCACGGTAATTGTAATTATTGTGAACTATTTAATTGTTGAACTAATGTGATTGTTGTAGTGTGATTTTTATATAAGTGACTTGAAAATGACTCAGTGCAGTTGAAACCGAGGTCGTCAACCTAAAAGGACGCTAGATCACAAAACGCAAGGTAAAATAAAAAATAATTTATATAATGTACATTTAAACTAAACAATAAGATATTTTTGAAAGCAATATTTGCAAAGGTATCGATTTTTTAACAAGCGGTGTTAGTAGTGTTAAGAAATATGATGATAAAGATGGGAAAACAATTTTATTTCTGAAATTAATTTTAAAATACTAGTTAAGATTATGCTTAGAAACATTGCTGCAACTCAATTAACGTCTATGAATGGCAACATCCATCATCTCAAAAAAATGTATCTAGGCTAAATGATAGGTAAATAGTAAGGTATACTACTAACACTTCAAATGAAATAATTGATAGGCATACACCATATTGAAAAACCCAACATTAGCATATTGCTATCTAATGTTCTTTTCTTACAATAGCTCTTTTTATCGATAAATTTGGCCAAATGTTGGGTCTTTGGTTGTATGAACTGACTAATGTAAAATTTTCTTAGAATAAAATACTTGCTAGTACAGAGAACAATGTTTATATTTGCAAAAATCATTTATAAGAACATATTTTAGTCTACATTTTGCAGAGCGTTTAGTTACATTTATACTCCAGATCAAGCCGATCAAATCCAATAACCATCTCATTCGTAAAATGGCCTTTTCTAAATTACCTGGTATGCTCGACTTTATACTGAACTGAGCTCAAACTTGTACCACTGTGCTAGATTCTCGAACTGTGGCAGACCGACGAATATGTAACCATTCCGTCAATACTTTGTCTATTATCTGATTTTGTCTTGCAAACCCCTGAATTCGTAACGCAATAAAAGACAAACACAATATACAAATAAAGTAATTTGATTCGTTAATTTATTCGGTACATTTTCATGTTAAAATTGTTGTCACAGAGTGGTTGCAAATCTTACAGAGCTCTCTCCTAGTTTATTTATAATACAAATTTACATTTTATTGTAAACTATCACTCTAAGAGGAGTAATTTTCAAAATCTCAAAAGAAATTAACATCGTAGTAATGTATGCAATTATTTTAGTACTTGGTTTCAATTTTGAGTTTGAAATATTTACCCATGGTGTCGTGAACAGTGTATTTTACTCCAACCAATCAATTTTAATTAAGCTGGATTCGTACTACGGAAACGCAAACAGTAACTATAACTCAATTATCAATGTTCGCGTGGAAACACTGGCAAACACAATCTCAGCTAACTGTATCCGAAGCCAGAAATGAAAAAAGTTTACATTTCGATATTTTAAGCCGCACGTGTTGTGGACATTTTTTATCTCTCTTTAACTCGGGCTCACGTAGTTACTTCAAGCGCGATGTGATCAGAACGTGTTTTACGTTTACTAATTGTTTTGTTGAGCATCTAACGAAATGATACTTTGTAATAAACCTAAAAGTGATTGTTTAGCGGTTTTAGTGCATAAGGTTTAGTACGCTGTGGATACGTAAAATTCCTTGGTTTCATGCTCCATCTTTGAGAAAATTTTCTTATTGTCTATACTAGTATAAAAAAGCAAAATTATTACACTTAAAACACCCTTATCTGCTAATGGGAATTTGTTTTTCTCTTTAATCCTTTTTTTTTGTACTTTATGGTAGTTATACTAATAAAGACTGGGCAACATATATATATCGAAGGGTAACTTCGCTTGTAGCCGACTGTATGAGAGCCTTTAGCCCTTCGACTACTCTGCTTAACCATTAAAACTCTCCAGTTTGTCTAAATAATCTGAAAATAATAAACTAAATCAGAAGTACTGTCTGTAAAGACCTTCAGGTTTTAACTTATAAAATGCTATTTTACGTTAACGTATCCTATAATTTTGTTTGAATGTTTATTATTAGCGCCGGCTAATTCACTACTGTAATAATTTCAAACAAAAAACAGCTCAAGAAATAATATTTGATTCAACTGAGATAAAAACCAGTAGTTGACATTTACCCAGAATAGTTCATATTTGTATTCACTTAAATTAACCCCACGTATTATAAAATAAAATAAAAAATCTTATCTCTAATACTATCAAATCTAAATCAGAATAAAAAATCTGAATATTAGGTTAATAATTTATTATTTAAATTTAGAAATAAATTTTAATAATTCCTTGTCATTATAAATGTGTTTATAATTTTTACACATTGACTCACATCACCCATTTTATTTTAGTTTTAGATCATAACATATTTAAATTGTTCATAAATTAGGTGTTTTGTTTATGTTTAAGTGAAATTAATTTTTGTTTTTGTTTTAACGCTCAGATAATGGCAAAGGTTTAGACCATAAAACTGTATTATTTCAACATAAAAGCGATGTAAAAAAAAATCGAATATTTTGTAACTTTGTATGATACTAATAATAATAATAAAGTGTGTTTATTGCACTACATACAAGACAAAACATTGAATCAAAAGAAATACAACATAACTAACCAAAATAATAGCTCATACCAAAATAAATTTACACACTTACAGCATGACCCGCAGGTCGTCTGCCACGTTGGATATATTACCCTGAACAAAGAGGAAGTTCTAATAATTAAATGCCTTCCTATACTTGAGCGCACTTCGCAAGAAATTTACTAAACTAAACCAGTTTTCCCCATTCAATATCCTTATCAATCTGTCCCCATCAAGGACTTCACATTTAAAATATTTTTCTTGAATGCCACCTAATATTAAACATTCTCCTATAAAATGTATCATGGTTTCCTCCTCCCGGGAATTGCATAAAGAGCACATCCTTTCATTTCCATTCCTGCCTGGTCTAGCGTTTAGAGGCAGCGTGGCACTCCTTGCTCTGAATATTAAACTAATAAATTCTCGAGTGTATTTGTCATTAACATAAGCTGCCTCCTCAAGATTATATTCAAGTTTATTGTATACATCATACCCCTCAGAACTTAAAATCCGCTCTCATGAATTCATCGCTTCTTCTCCCAATTTTGCCAATAATTCATTCAATATTTAATTTCCCTGTCCATTTTTTTGTATCTTTAAAAATATAAATCGTACTGCTTTTTATCCCCCCTTTTTATGATAATAGTTTAACTAATAAATTATTTAGTAAAACCAGTACGTCATAATATTACTGGATAAATAGTTTTATCAAAACGGACTTATAACTAGTTATTGCATGAAACGATTAATTAAAAGGATTTATACTAGCCTACTAAACATTTCCCCAGTCATCCAAATGTTCCTGTTTAACAAAGAAATAGTTGATTGCCTAACATCCTTAAAACATAATTATGTTGAATTAGAATTTGTTAGTTCTGATAGATAGGAAGCTAAACTAGTATATACTCAATGTTACGTCACAACAAAACCGAGTAAATTTAAAGTTAACTGCATAATGTAGTCAAAAACATACTATGAAATTAATAAATTTAGTAAGTCCTTCTTAAAGTAAGAATACTGTAACTGAACCCATATCTGAACTGCCTATTGCAATATCTATAATATTAAAAGTTAGTATTTATCTTTAATTAATAGGTTTTTTACAGGCTTTTTATATTTGTTGTTTGTTGTGAATATGCCAATAAAGTAAGTACATTATGTTACAAATAGTGCTTATGAAAAATGGAGGACATTTGTGTTACAAAGAGGATTTTATAATTACTTAACTAAAAAATACTTAATGTAACGTTGCTTTGGAAATATTTATAGAAATCAGAGTTTTCTGCATAAACTGGAATTCTGACATCTTTGATTCAGTAATCTGTTTTTTTAAATATAAATTATTGAGTAATCCTAATTTTAGTATATGTTTTATTTTCCTTGTTTAAATAAGGAATCGTTTTTATGCTTTTGTATATTTCCGAAAGCCTTTCTGTTTTTAATAATCATAAATAATTAATGCACACTATTTAAAAAAATGGAATAACATAAAATTAACAGCAACTGAAGTTAACAAAATTATTTGAAATACTAATATTAGTTTTTAATATTTTAGAATTAAAATATGCATTCATCTCTGCAACGTAGTAAGTTAATTAATCACTCATATTTCAATATAGCATGTCCACCATGTTGTTCACTTCACGACATACGCTCCCACTAGAATTTTGTGAGGCTCATTTTTATAAAGATTTTTGTTGTACATAGCAAAAAAACAATCACCAAGATTTCAGGGTAAAGCCCTAGCCCTCGCATTATGACATAACAATTTTGTTTATGAAAATTTATATATATAAGATTTCATTGTGTAAAGGTCCCGAATCACTGATATATAAGGTAATATTTTATTATTAATTTATTATATATAAGATCTAAAACGTTCAGAAGTTGATTTGAATATCAATCTAACTGGCAGAGTGTTATTAAAAATTAACTTTCAACAATTATAATTTGAAACGCGAAAAATGGTAAACGCTGGTTGAAGTATTTTTCAGTAAGAAATACAGATTTTTACCGAGCTGGACTCCACATCATTTCACAGAAAAAAGTATTTATCGAAACTATTTAATAAACATCCAACTTCTAGTTCCATAGAGCGGTGCAGTTTTTGGTTTGAGTAAAGAGACAAATACTACCAACGCTGGAAGTTATTAGAACGTGTAGCATGTCTATAATGACTTTGGTATTGCGATTGCTTTCTGTGACATTGTAATTTAACTCATGTAATTGTGTATAGACATGCTTGCTGCGACTCCACCCAAATAGCCGGGGAGTTAATACGTCTTGCTTTATAATCTTTAATTACAGAAAGAGTTTCTGGTAACATTAAATCACGTTAATACAGGGTGCGGTACAGTAATTCATCATAGTGATTATTTGAAGAAATTTGTTTACAAAACTAGGTTTAAAAGTATTTATTTTCCCCTTTATCGTTCATTAAATTAGTGAGAACCATTGTCTATAAATATTATAAAATCTTATTATTATATACATGGTATTCAGAGACCGACCATATCACTACTGTATTTTCATTTTCAAGGCTTAACAAAGTTAAGCAAGAAGGTCTAGGACCTGAGGTTATATATAGTCCTGGGAGTGATGTCTTTGTCAGACGTCCAGTTGACTACCTGAAATTATTTAGAGATGTTAATTCCAATAAGTTTGTTTGATAGTTAGTTGGTGTTTCTAGAAAATTCTACGCAGCATTGTGTATTTATTTTTGAAATAACGGGTTTCGAAGTTGTTCTAAGTTCATAGCCATGGTCTTCATTAAAGTAGTTTTTATGTTTTTTATTTCTATCTCCTCTAAAATTTTCCTTTCGTAATAATTTGATGAGCTAACTAAGGCTAACAACAGACGAGACACCGGTGTACGGGACACTAGTGTACGGGCAGTGTACGGGACACTAAATGTACTATTAATTAAATGTGTGTCAACAGATGAGACACTGAGTAGCGTGCTACCAGATTCTGTGGCTCTACGGTGTCATTCCCGGCGAGAAGCTGGGACACCGGACAGTGTCCCGTACACCGGTGTCTCGTCTGTTCTTAGCCTAATACTTTTACGTAGTCAAATTCTATCACTGCGCATGATGTCGTGGTGGAATTAAAATCATGAATGGAATTAAAATGACACATAATTTAGGGGAAAATACCAATACTTAAAAATATGGGCTTATATAATTGATATTATATATATTTAGGCCTAAATAAATACTAATAAGATACGTTTCAGTAAAAAGATTAATACACTATCTTAAATAAAACTCATATTTATTTCTTAAAAGACAAATATTCAGTCGTCTCCAATACATGCATTTTTGAAAGATGTGTGATAATTTTATTCTTCATAAAAGTATTTTATTTTTACTAATAAAATAATAAATTAATGTCATCTCCATCCCAATATTTTAATGTGGTAAACTCAGTTGTTATCGTATTTGTTAAATTTAGTACCCATATTTTTATTAGTTATTGTATACAAAACGTTTTTTTAAAACTTATTACTTTTTAAATACAAACATTCTCGCATAAAACCTTTTATACAATTTTTTCTAATTCAATAATTTTGAATCATATGCCTTTGTGTTTCGCTTATTCATTTGGGATTTATATTTTTTGTCATATAAACAAGGGATTAGTTTCTTTTCTGTAATATCCTATGATAAAGTTTCGGATTTTAATATAACTCTACATTGACTATTTGAATCGGTTTATAGCATTCTGAAATATGAATACTACTACCATGCTGCATACTACGTTTCTAAATTAACAGGAATAAAGAGTCATTTCCGTTTAAAAATTCCTTTTAGGAAAATTAACTTTAAATATATATATAATCAAAAACCCACTCACTCACTGACTGATCACAGTATCTCGAAACCCATATACCTATGAACTTGACATTTGGTACACTTATTGCTCATAAGCACTAGAGGCGTACTAAGAAAGGATTTTAAAATATTTGTTCTTTAATTGTTGAAACAACCCCTAAAACAATAAATATTGTTTGTTATCTCAAAAACCCTAGCTCCAAGTAACGTGAAATTTGGTACACGTATTTTTCATAAGGGCTAGAGGCTCACTAAAAGAAGATTTTAAAATATTTGGCCTGTAAGGATTGAAAAACGCCTAAAACTATAAATATTGTTTGTTATAGAGGCCTTTATCAAAAACCCTACCTCCTAGGAACGTGAATTTGGTACACCTATTTCTCATATTGCCCAGTCGGTGTAGGTCACAACTAACAGGAATTTGCAGTACAGCTGATATTTTTTTATAAGTACCTTAAATTGTGTAGATTAATATAAAAAAAGTTTACCAGTCTATCGATTTCCCAAAGTCCAAAAAGATCGAATACATTTTTTTTCCGATATTTCTTAATATTTCGACCTGGGATGAAGACAAAGAAAAATAAAAATACCACCGTGTAGGGGAAGAATTCTTCAATAAAAATGGTCTTATGTATTTTTTTGTCCGAGCAATGGTTTGTCTGGAAAAAATTCGATAATGCAGGTATGTATTTCGCAGCAGCGCGACTCTGCCGCACGGCTGAAGAACTATCTTTTGAAGCGCGGTTCAGTATTGAATAAATAGTTGTAATAGGGCGTTTTCAAGAGAAAAGTATCAGCTTTATGATGGCATGGTTTTTTTTTATAACACATAATCATCTAACAAATTACCCAAACATATATATTCAAATTAAAAAAATGTGTCTCAAAGAAAAAAAAACTGGTTATTTGTGGTTTTTAGGAGGAACTGATTCATATAAAATATGAATATTCAACATGGCGGATTCAAAATGGCTGCCATTTTCTTTAAAAATTCAACTTTTGTAATTTAAAATAACACAATTTCGTTAAGAATAGCGTAATAGCCAATAAGCAGTCTCGATTAACTTGTCTTCGATAAAAATCAGTGTCTAAGTAATTCAGAAGAATATAAAAGCGTGCTAATTAGATAAATACTTGTTTTAACTATGACATAAAACGCATTGTTAGATTTAAATTACTGTATGAATATAAATAAAAATGTAAATGTTTGTTTGTTCAAAATCACAAATCTTCAAAAGTTCTTCACCGATTGCTTTGCAATTTTGACACAACTTTACATTCGAATACAAACACGTTTTTATATCCTTTTTGAAAGAGATCAGCATCTGTTGAACTTAGAAAACATAAAAAATATACTAAACGTTTAACAAAAATGTGAGCGCCGTAAAATATTTTTATTAACTACCATAATAACAGTAATCAGCTGTTTGCTATAATATTTCCTTTATCAACTGATTTCAAACTTAATACGATTATTTTTATTTCTAACTTTTAGGTTAGGTTTTAGTTTAACAATGCCATCGGCGGAACGTAAAAATAACACAACCTATTCTAAATATTTTACGGTAATGGGAGCGTCATAATAGGCTAAATAATAATAAAATACGTTTAGTGTCGGTATAAGTAATCAGCTATTTGTTCTAATATTCCATTAACAGTTGATTTCAAACTTTGACACAATTATTTGCATTTCGAACTTTTTAGGTTAGGTTTTTGTTTAAGTGATAGACCTGAGCAATGCTGGTTCTTTTAATCTCTATACAACTGCTGTTACAAAATATACGAAATAATTTGATTCGAACATTATACATTATTATTTACAATCTTAGATTTGAGGTTATTATTAATCCTACACCTTTATTATAAATAAAATATAACATATGTGTATATAATAGAAGTTTCCAACGGGGTTGGAGTGCGGAGCACGCAGGGTTATCCCATAGTTTGTAATAAATAATAAAAAAATATTCGCATAGTCAAAAATTGGTTAAAGTATTTAAACAAATCTTTTACCTTTAGACAGTTAGTTTATAAAAAATGAAGCCAGATATTATTAATGTTTGCCTTGTTTATTCAATCTATTTAAATCAGGTTTCTAACCAAATTTCTGTTCTCATCATTTCATTGTTTATTACTAACTATTCAACACTGTTAGGTAATAATTTAAGTATTCCTTCTAAAAGATCTAAAACAGTCAATCAATTAATTATAGTTGAGATTGACAGACAATTTTTATTGAAAGCCAATGTCAAATAAATTTATGTACTTTTATTGGGGAAAAATAATAAATCAATAAAATTTATTTGACGTGTGCTGTAAATCATTACCATGCCCCTATCTATGTGTAGTGTCTTTTCGAAGAACACAAGAGGGGTAGTAACTACTGTATTTAGAAATTGGATGTACATTATGTATTTGAAATATTTGTAATTTTTCAACAAGGCAAATATCGAGCTATGAATATACTCTATATACTGTATACGTAAAAGCTCTAGAACTAATATTAATTTGTTATTAAATGTCGAAATACCATAGTCAATTTGACTTTAATATCAATATAACTTAAATTTGTCCAAGAAACTTTAAGATGAAAAGGACTGACTGAAAATCAAATTTATATAATTCATCTACACTAATTAATATACATAATATTTATTCATCCTTACACAAACGTGGACCCTTGCTCACACTCTAGAGTCAGGTACCCCTCAAATACAAGGCACCTGTTTGTAACAAGCAGTGAAATACTATTTACGACTCTTGTAAGGAAGAAAGTTTAAAATTGACAGAAAGTATTATTTTCTGATAAGCATACTAAATCACCAATAGATTTTTTATCTATTTTTATAGTTATATTATTCGTTGAATTAGTCACTTTGTTATTATTAATTCAACGTCAATATACTAGAGGCAATGTGTCTTTAATATCAACATAACAAAAATGTTTTCAATAGTTTTTTTGATGAAGGAAAGCACAGACTGAAAATAAAATTTTTCATCAACACAAACGTACATAATATGTAATCATCCTTACACCTATCGTTGTCCTTTACTTAAGGTTCAGAGTTGAGTGCAACTAGTTAAATAATTTGCGTTCTGTTGAGATTCTTGTATGACAGAAGTTTTAAAATATAATATGGCGATCATACACGTAAATGGTTAGTATGAGTAATCAATTTAATGATTTAACCATTTTAATGGCAATCTAGCTGAAAGGATCTCCCTTATGTGAGACTTTTAAATAAAAAACTACGTTTTGTATATCGAAACTGTTAGAAACTATTATATAAGTACTGAGTACTCAAGTACGTCTCGAGAATGGAGAAACTCTGAAACTCGTCGGCGAACTTAAATAAAAGGGTTAAACTAGGATTGGCAGAAAATTGTACTCAAACTGATCGCAACTGTTAGCTTTATGCTTTTCAAAAAATATAAACTATTATAAAACCACATAATATAAAGGTAAATTAATTTCTTAATATTAGTTTATTATATATAAAAAGTCTAAAAATATATAAATTTACGATTTTAAATATCTGAAATTTACACAATGTGTTCGTTTTCTGATAGAAGTTATTTAAATTAGTTTAGTAAAGGAAATCATAAAATGAACACACAAAATAGGAGCTACATAAATAGAAAATACTTTAGCGTAACAAATCTTACAGGAGTTTCTGCTTATTTCTCTGGAAACATGTAGGCCTATGCATTTAGCCAAATAGAGCAGGCCTACTGGCGTAAGTTTATACAATAGGACTCTAGGGAACAATACAATTATATTGCCTCCTATAGGCTTTATCCGTATGAACTTCGTTTAGATTTATTCGTCTATATAAATTTTTTTAAATTTTTCTCACAATTTTCGTTACTTTATATTTAGAATGATTATTTTATTTGTTAATTTAGAGATACATAAATAATATTACATTTTAACAAAATCTATTTAATATTAAATCTAGTCGTAATTTTAGTAGGATAAATAATTATATTTTAGTTTGTATACTTTTCTAGTATCAATATATTTATACCTATACTATCATAACAATAACTACAATAATTCTTTAGTTTAGGCTAATCTTTCCTTTTGGCCAAATACCGGGAAAATATATATTCTGTTTATTGTCGTTAATTTGGCCTTTAATTTAACCTAAACAAATAATATATTTGTTTTAAGCTTTTATCTCTTGTAAATATTTTGTATTATATTGCTTTTATACATTATCGATATAATGTATATTTTACAATGAGAAATTCGAAAATTTACAAAAAGTATAATTTTCTGATAAACATACTAAATCACCAATAAAAAATATCTGATCTACTTTCAAAGTTATAATATTCTTTGAATGCAAAATAGCAGGCAGAGGAAAAGTGTAAATACTCTTTTTATACAATGCAGTAAACAGTATTTGTAACTATTCCTCGGAACCAATTTTTATTACAAACTTAAGAAAACAACGTTATTTTAATTCTTCAGAAAATAGTGCAGTTTTACAAAGTGGTAATATCTTTAACTGTCTTAACTGGAATACGAACTGTCTTTTCATATAAACTGCAGTCCCTAAGGACACCCCTGCACATTACACCAGCCCAATTACTTTATCTCAACTCTAAAGCTGACTTTGCCTTCCGTTGTCAAGTAAATCATTTAGTTTTGATATTATTACGCTTAAGAATGGTTAAGCCCCTTTCCTTTCATTATATTGTAAACTACTGACACTTTTGTAATATGTTGAAAATGAAAAAAAAAATCCTTAATTGTCTTTAGTATAAGTTAACTACAAAAAAAAAATTTCCCATGACTATATTCAGAAAGACGTTTTGAAAACGTAATAAAAGTGTATTGCCATGCGACGTAAGAACATAGCTTGTAATTAAATTACACACAAATGTTCACATTTTACACATCACATTTCAATCACAATTCAAATATAGACCATTAAATAAACGTTTGAAGCAAAATACGTGTTTCACGTGTGAAAATTATGTATTTCATGTTTGGTGGATAGATTAAGTCTCAAGCAAAAAGGTTTTGTAAAAAATGATTGATCAGATTTTCGCTTTCGACTGTAAAAGTTAAATTAAATGATAACACAATAATAACACACTCTTACTTGGCTTGCACAATATATTTTTGGTAGGATTGTTATGATTTTTATGGTCATCGGTCCTGTCAAAGATCTCAAAAGAGGTAAGTATCTGAAGATTATGATTTAACGCAAAGGATGTTTGGTGGCTGGACATAGCCTCAATTAATAAGGATGCCAGCGAATTTTTAATGAATGAATAAAGCGATGAAATTAAATTAAACAGTTACACAATAATTAAACAATTTTAATTCTTATTTATTGATAAAACATTTTCTTGACAAATAATGCAGTTACGACGCAGCTTAAAATTATTTAAAGATCATTTAAAACGAAATTGTGTTTTTACTTATTGCAAAAAACTGTTACTTGCCTTGCACAATATATACTTTCAGTAGGTTTGTGGAGAATGTGTGAGGATTACAATTTAAATCTAACAATGTTTTTACACAATTAACTGCTTGCAAAGACTTCCAACAGCATAAAACAACGAAAAACGATTAGACCACACAGTTATCTGGGCAATTCATAACGATTAACTTGATAATGGAGGATTACTACCATCGACCAAAAGAATTTTACAACACAGTGCAACGGTCTCCACTGAGGGTTCCTCTCTGTTGGTACCGTTGTTGGGTACAAATGCGATGGCGTGTATCCTTTTGGATGTATCTTAGGCTCTCTTTACAGCTTCCGAACATTGTTAGGATGGAGGAGAAGCTTCATTATATAAGAATA
Source organism: Philaenus spumarius (assembly GCA_018207615.1). Taxonomy (NCBI): domain Eukaryota; kingdom Metazoa; phylum Arthropoda; class Insecta; order Hemiptera; family Aphrophoridae; genus Philaenus; species Philaenus spumarius. The sequence continues at coordinate 316,534 of JAGFPH010001181.1, forward strand.
CCATATTTACTCATGTAACACCGGTACCTCCATCGAGGAGCCCGTCTGAATAGCTAACTAAATGACTGTTCAGTTAAATTGACATTCTTCCAACTGTCATTCACCGGTATGCTTTTGCAATCAAGACTAAAGATTAGAAGAAAGCCAACACCTACACGTCTATACATCAAATATTTCAATAATGCGTTTAATATATTTAAGATTTTGTTTATTGGTCATTTTAAAACTTTTAATTCTTTAAAAAAAGGTTAGGGTATGAAATGAAATGAGTTGTTAGACAAAAACAATGTTGATCAATGTTTAACAAAAGTAGAATTGTATTAGCAAGTACAACTAGATAATATAGAGTAACTAGTTATACAATTAGAAATTATGTTATGCAGAGTTGCATTTTTAAGTAAACCAACATTCAGGTACAAAGAAAAAATGGGGAAAACTGAGAGAGGGATCAGAAGTTTTAATTAGAGACATCATATTAGAAAAGGGGGTCGACGAAAGGTTCAAGGACGAGAAGAGATGTCTGGGAGACCGGGGGCTGTGTTGTGTAGACGCCGGCGTGGGCGTCAATGAGATACCACAGAGGCGTTTCCCGTGATGTGTGTCTGTCTAGGTGACAGCTGAGCTAAAGTAAAGGTGAGGGCACAGTTTGTGGACATTAAGGGGGGTCGGACAGTAAAAATTCGATAAATATTCAATTTTGATTTTTTTGTCTAAATGTATTCTATGCTTTATTAGAATAATTTTAGACTAGTTTTATTCAAATCGGATAAGTATTTTTTATGTATGGCACATTTTGTAAAAGGATGCATGGCCGTTTTTAGCTTGAGGTAGCGCGCTCATTTTCAGCACGCTCTTAAATGAAACACTGTTATAGAAACCTATAACCTTAATCAACTAAATCCATGATATTCTAAAGCAGAATAGAAGTGGAAACCAAAGGAGCTTATCATATTTCCACTTAGCATTGAGGTTCCTGTAATCCTATTTCCATTTCCTATAATTCTGTTTCCATTATAAGTCTCTCTGGTCATGTGAAATGCATACTTAAAGTTACTTAATAGCTCTTATATGTCATGAAAAGCTGATAGATAGATTTAATACCAGCTTAAATGCATCTGTAAGTAGGCCAAGTTGGTAAACCATCAGTAAGTACTGGCCATTGCATTCCTAGTCGGCCTAGAAATGCTACGTTTAACCTTTAATATTTTACAAAACGTTTGAGCGTAATTATTTATCACAAACTACTTACAAGATTTTGCTGAAAAATTTGAAAGTGACGTAAGATGTGGCATATTGATTGTTTTCAAAATGAGTCAGAACAATGATTGAAAACTGACAAATAACTACGCAAAATGTTTATCTTGTATTCTTACAATAAATTCTTTTAATTTAAATTATTAAGCTACAAAAAGTTGACAAAACTACCTTTAATCTGCCCGATTGCCCAACTATCAACATAAACCTTGTGAAACACTTAAAATCATAACTATAAGAATAAAAATAGATAACTCCATTATGAAAATAATACCCAAAAATGACGCAATGACGTTTAGGTAAATCAAAATCACACCTTAACACGTCTATTCTTGTTTTTATTCTATAAATTTGTGGCTAGAGGCTATAGAAAGACTAATTTGAAAAAAACAAACAAGGAATAAATGTCATTACCTAGATTCAAATCTTGCGTTAGAAAGTCTACTGACAATAATAATTATATGACAATAATAATTAACTACATCATATTATGTTGAGATTTTTGTGGAAACATCCGTTTTGGGACCCCTGAGTTTAAACAAGTGGGTTTTTACAAATTGTCTGTCTGTATGTATACAAAGCTAGAGAGAAAACTATTCGATTGATATCGAACAAACTTACACCAAATACGTCAATAATTACGCCTGCATAGATAAACGAAAATTTTTTTGGAAAAATTTTGAAAAACAATCCCCTTTTTGGTAAAAATACCCCCCAAAAAATCAGTTATTATTTTTTTATAAAAAAACGGCTTTAATGATTTTGAAAAAAATTTTACCACTTATTTTAGCCCTTAATGTACCTTACCATATGCAAAAAACAGCATCTTTCTAAAAATTCTTGTTTAGCTAATAATAATAATAACTGATTATTTAGGGTTGTTTTGGCCGAAAAGGGGGTTGTTTTTCAAAAAATCTTTTCGTGCATCTATTCAGGCCTAATTGACGTGTTTGGTGCAAATTTATTCGAAATCGATCGAATAGTTTTCTCTCTAGCTAATAGCTAATAATAATAATATTTATTTATTTATCTCCTATTATAATATCACATGTCCTACCCCTCCTACAATTATGAAGTCACAGTGAATCTGTTTAGTAATTTAAATATGTGCCAGTTCCTGGTACCGTTTATTTGTTTAAATATTGTTCACCGTTTGGAATGAGATACAGATATGCTTCTCTCAGTGGATGTATATAGAATATCAATAGCCACCAATAAATTTCACTTATAATGGGACATCGTATCGGAACTTAACTTTGTGATTTAAAGATTTGGTTATACTTTAGTACCTTTATAAAGCTAAGAAGTTAATTAGAATTTAAGATTAGATAGAACAACAGCTGCAGCAATACTAGTTATGTTTGATTACTACCTTAATCAAACAGCTAATAGCTTACCTTTGTCAATGACGAATGAGAAATGTTTGTCGTTAACTTAATGATAGAACGTTAGTACGTATTGATCCGTCTAGCATACATTTAAGCAGTGCGTAAACCCAGACAGCACAGAATGTACCGAGTACATACTCACAAAGTGTTATATATACCAGGCATGTACTGGCACTTTAGGCATATACTGAGTACATGCTCGGTAAATGATAAATTCACTTCTATTTTTGTCATTTTTAGAGATTGTCTAGCATGTGAGTAGCACGTTTTCAGTATATGATTTTGGAATGTGCTGAAGACATTCTGAGTACATTCTTAGCACATTTCTAAAATAAAGAAAAATCACCCAAACATATTCTTCACAACTAACAAAGACTGTAAAATCAAACCATATTTACTGCTAAGATGGTTGATTTATAACTGTACGAACATTCTTCGCTATTATAACACAATAGACTATACTATCTGGGTGTGGAGTACCAAAAAATAAAACCGTTAGGTACTTGGGTTCGACCATTTACCACGTGACAGGTCCGACCGAAAATGAATCATGTTTCACCGTTCACGGCGTTCACCTTTCTTGTTTATTGTCTCTACGCTACCGTACAATCTACAGTCTGCCAGTTCTTGAGGTTTATTTTGGAAGTTCTTAATGCATCACTTATCACTTGTTTATAATCAGCTCTTCACTTGTGTGGTAAGTACTTTTTACAATTATTTAGTAAATATAATTTAAAACAGTATATATTTGCGTAGTATTTGTCTTTGAAAATTTTCCTTTATAATACAGTTTAGCCCATTGCAATTTGGAATTTTTCTTCAACTATGCTATTTCTGACATAAATGTTCATAAAAATTAATGAATGATATTAAAATTAATGTCCTTGAGAATTCGTCATGATATACTATGCCTAGACTTATATTTAATTCACTTTGTAAGTTTCATAACCTCTAATTTACAAGTAGTAAAGCATACATTTCTAAAATACTAGGCCTAGGCCCTAGTAGAATGTCTAAGATTTCAATAACTTAACGTAACATTGCATTTGAGAACTTAACATTGCTATTGTAAAAACTAAAAATTAAGTTCTAATAGGCCATCTGTTAAAATAATTATTTTACAACAGCTTTTTATTTGGTTTTTGCAGTAGGTATACACAAAAGTTAGTCTAACCCAACTTTTGTCATTGGGAAATTACTAGTTCTACACTAGATAGGTCATTGCATGTATAAATTATATCAGTACAACTTGATCTAAATTATAATTTTGCTACTGTCAGTAGGCTAGTCTATGTGTAAAAACTGAACCTTGAAAGCGACTGGGCGTAAATTTACTATACGACCTCCGGCTATAATTTTTGCAGACAACGACATTGTTTTACATTCTGCTGTTAAATGTTGAATACAAGTGAACATAGGTACTGTGACTAAAAACTATTTTAAGTTAAAAATTCAGGCTATTCTTGCATATCTGTTGGCATAGGGCCGTATAGTAAATTTGTACCTAACATATAACGGTGAACTTTTAGAATGCCACTACTTGTTGAACTAGGCTTAGCATCATTTGAAGAATTGTTTTAGGAAAATGAGAAGTGTTACCAACTTAACATGAGATGTTTTAGTAATATTATTAACTTTAAACACCCTATACAAATTTGATATTTGTGATATAGCCTATTTTATACTTAATTATAGCCTATTGATGTTGATATTTGTATTCTTTTTGAATATGTTTAAGCTATATATACTCCCATTGTATTCAATTTGTTTAGTAATATACCGTAGTTAAACATTATTATTTAATCTAGATCTTATATAATTTTGCTTGAAGGTTGGCAGTTCTGTCATATTATGGCAAGGAGGCGTGTTTTATATTTTACCTTAAATAACATAGCACTTCATCATTTATGATATTAACCAAAAGTATTGGCCCTTAATTATAATAATTAAAAGTTAGGTTGGTTATTAGTCTATGATTTATTAAAGCAATATCAATTTCTACTGATTTGTAAACAACCAGTGATTAATGAATCCTGGTAGAATTGATCACACTGACAGTAACTTTGTACACCTCTCAAAAGTATTAGGGTTTTCATTTTTACAGTATAGGCTACTGAATTCCATTAATAATTAAAAAAAGATTATTCATTAAACTTTAAGTTTAAAGTGGCAGTTTATGAGTTTTGAAATAAGTAATTCTGTTGTTCAATGGCAGTGAAATATATCAATTTTCAATTTGTCTATTTAAATTTTAATAATAATAATCTTTTTATGTAGCCTAGTAGATTTAACAATGTCAGGCCTTTATGTGTGCAAAATCTTTATAATGCAGGTTAGCTTATTTGGTAAATTATAATTATTGTATTAAACAATTTTCTGCTGTATGGATATTATTTAACTGTTTATTGTTTTCACAGCTTCTCAGTCCTGCTCCACAGTCAGTTTATTGTGTAGGCCTACCGATACTCCGCCATACTTAAACATAGTCAAGACTTGATCAGTTCTTTACACATTTGGTAAGTACATTTTGTTTTATAAAACTAACATAGGCCCCTACTTAAAATATAACATATAGGCCTACGTTACTTTTAGAGGAACACCCATTTTTCATATTTTGCAAATAGGCTACATATTTAACTGCGTCTAAAAAAACAAAAGTCGCTTGTAAATTTAAAAAAATTACGATAGCTACAAAACTAGTGTTTGACTTTAAAATATACTCTAAGTTAGATCAGGATAACTTTTCATATACGGTGTAATATTATATTAATGGATGTTCCTTATAAAAAAGAATTTAAACCTGGTGTCCTCTATAATTTTTGAACGACTGTAAATTTTCAAACAATATTTGGTAAATGTTACTAACATAAGTCAAAGTACTTTTTTATGTGGTTTAGGGTTTCAACCCTCACCCCTAAATAGGGGTTGCTGGGGGTAGTTTTTTTATTTTCAAATAGCAACCCCTAGCAAGTTGCATATCATTTTAAAGAGAGTAAAAAAAGAAAATGAATGCCGCAAACTAGACCTCTCTATGACTTCTTAAACTAAAGTTATGATAAAAAATGTATCACCATAATTTGATTGTTGAACTATCCCCCACTAACAATAACAACAAACTCTAAAATTTAACAACTAAGCTCTAGAGTGACCGTTTTCAGGAAACATTTTCAGTGTCCTTGGCTTAAGTCGTACACTGTTATTCAACTACCCTAGTATTTATAATTTAATATTTACATTCATGGTAAGTTAGTAAACCTAGAACATTTGACTAAGTTTTTACTTTTGATTCAGTCTTAATGAACAATAGACCTAGCAGTTAAATTTTAAAACATTTTTGGTAACCTGAAAACCTAAATCTATTTTATATTTTGACTTTTAAACGTAAGTCACAGATGAGTTAGGTGAGATTAGTTTTGGATTTTATCATATGTTTTGCCTTAATATAAAATTTAACAGTTAATACACAGTTATTAAACTGCAATGTTTGGGTTTGGTAGTCTAAACATTTAGTGCATTTATGAAGCTGCTATAAAATTATATTGTGTCAACATATTCTAATTGAACTGTTTCCTTTTACAGGCATTTATTAAATAGGAGTATATACATAATAACCTATCACATCACAATGATATGTTTTAAAGCCATAGGCCTACAATATATAGGGCCCCTTGGCTTATTAACTTAATATTTCAAAATATAATATATGTTATTAATTTTTATTAGGTAGCCATTTTTTACACAAAATTTGTATCATCTCTTGACTGTAATTTACTGATTCACTAAATGTTGATACACATAGACATATGTGGTAAATTAAATACTATATGTATATAGTAGGAATTGTATCATACTGTGTCCAGTACTAGGGGTAAGGTATTGTTCAGAATGAACGTTGTTATTTTTATTTTATGTTACATTCTGTTATATTCTAGTGCCATTTATAACTTCAACAATATAACAAAAACAACAGCTTGAACATACCTGCTGGTATCGGTCACCTTATTTTTCCAGTTTGCAAAGTTATATGTACATACATCCTATAAAATATTCATCATTTATTATTTTATTAAAAATGAAATGTGTAGGCTGTTACTAAAAATAATTTTAATTATGTTTCATATAGAATATAAAATATAACATAATTGCAGTAATATTAGATTTTTTAAACATATTAGATGTAACGTCCATCAACAACTTCAACTCTTCATTTTACCTATTTACAACCTTTCTGTATTTAACCTTCACCCAGTTATCCTTTTCTCCGCCAGATGTCGACTCCTTACGGTATCTGAAGCCGTACACACTGCCTTAGTATCCAGTGGCATTTTGTGATCCGACAAACGATCAGCTGTTCATTATCTATTAAGTTAAAATTTTTGCTTTGTCATAAGATTGCTCTAGAAAGCGTCGGCCATTTTAGACCGTTACTTTCAGACGCTGTGAGTGTTCGATATGTTACCAAATTTTAAATAATTTCATCGGTGTAACGTGTGTCGTAAAGAACATGATTTACTTCTAAACCTTTTGTTTTCGCATACCAGGTACGATATTTCAGCTTTACCTTAATAATTATAAGATATTACTTGTAAAACTTAATTAGGTTATTTCCACTTTGTTTCATGTACAACTTTCTAACTCATTTTATTCAACTTATTAGAGAAACCTATATATTTCTTTTTACAACAGCCTAAACTTTAAATGTAATTCTTACAGCCTAAATTCTAAATGTAAATCTGACAGCCTACAAAACTATAAAGCCGATATCATTTTGGTCATTGTCAAGCCTAAATATTTCTTCCACAACCAAGCCTAAAGTGTTATGCATTAATTAACTGTAACTGTTGGAACGGCCAATCGACCGATCCAATTGGGGTTAATTAATTACATTAATTAAAATAAATTCAAAGTCAAAATAACAAAGGATTAAAGCCAAAGGGTGTCAGAAAAGCCCAAAATTAAGATAAAAAAGTAGTTTCCAATGTGAAAATAGTATTTAGTAATAGTTTTTGAAATTGTGTTAGTTAAATAAGTGCAGACTATGACGTATGCATTAGCGACAAGACCAAGCCAAAACCTTGCAGGACCTGACAGGAATTGACTTGTCCAGTCTTGTCTAAATTTGGTAGAAATGAATTAGCATTGAAAGATAGGGGTTTATAATTTTATAAAAAAAAGTTGTTATTATTAGATTTATGTTAAAAGGAGAGTTAAATAAGCAAGGAGTAATAAAAATAATTTTGTTATGATAAATTGTTAAAAAGTTATAGACAAAAATGTAAGCGTAAACAAATCGATTTTGCAGAATTTAAATAAAATCCAAAAGCAAAGTAGAGTAATTTGTAGAGTTAAAAAGGGTTAAGAAAATAAAGTAATAAAAAATATAAAGTTATAAAGTTTTATAGCTTAAAAATAAAGTGTAAAGTCATTCTTGGGCATAAAAAGGCCAATAACTCATAAAGTTCAAATGTAATTAAATCATAAAAAATAGCATTTAATAGAGTCAATAATAGGGCATAATCAAGCCGAAGTTCAATATAAATAAATAAATAGTTTTGTAAAAATAAAATAAATTAATAAAAATGTTTTATTAATTCATAATAAATACAAGGGAGATTAATTAAAGGGAAATATTGATAAAATAGGGTATATATATGTGTAATAAATTGTAATGCCATGTGAGATATGAAAAGAGCTTTAAAGGGGGGGAATGAGACGCCGAAAACCAAACGAAGCCAATTAGAGTAACATCAAGCTGAATAACTAGACAACCAAACAAGCTATCAAAAAACCAATACCAGATTTAAGCGTTTCAAGACCAACCAAAGAGGATACAAGCAAGAAAAAATGGAAAATTTCAAATTTACAGGAAATAAATTTCAAAAATTAAGCAAAACTAACGAAGTCTATAACTCAAGAATGAAGAGGAGTAGAAACACCATTCGAATTCCAGAGAAACCAGAAAACGTCAACCAATCCATAGAAGTCAACAAAACCAAAATCCGACCACGCAAAAAGAAGTTATAGAGTTTGGGTGAAATCAATGCAAAAATTGTCAATCGACAAGTTCATACAGGCACCCAAGGCCCAGGCTGCGAGGGGAAGTGACGTCACCGGATCCACTACGAAGAGCAAAACATTGAAATTCAATAAATGAAGATAATAATTAAATTAGGCCTAATCGATGGGAAATAAAGGCACTAAAATTCATCAAATAAATCAGGAAATATATTAAGACCAAAAAATATATTTCTAAAGCAAGAAATCAGGATTTCTTGTTACATAGAGGAAGATGCTGGTTTGACAAGAAAAAGGTCGACGATAGAAGCCTGCATCCCCTTTAACATCAGTTTAGCACGGAACGCCGACGAGAAGACATCTGACCAAGCTCCGAGGGTACTTAGAGAAAGTCAAAGGGCGATCAGTTCTCGGGGTGCGTTACGTTTCTAGCTCCGGCCTAAAGCTAAGTCGGGTCGTGATAATTTCGGGAGAAGAATATCCATATAAACGGCCTATCTTGCCAAAAGATACTACAATCAACTGGGAGAGGACAACTTTAATTAAGTCCAGGAGAAGACAACTGTAAGCCGAAGAAACCATTCTGGGGACCAAGGAGAACAACTTTAAATCGCTGGAAATCAACAGAAGGAATTACGCGTCGAACTTCTTGTGTTCTGTAAGTGGCAAACGATCATTGTTACTTATAATTTTAAATAAATCCCTTTTTTACAAAATAATAAATAAATAAATTAAATTAAATAAATAAATTCAAGTAGATTCTGGGGAAATTGAATAAAGTAAACTCGTTTAGTAAATTTCATTACTCACAATGGCAAATCGTCGTATGTAAATAATATAATCATTAATATACAAATTTTAATTAATAAATTAATTAATCACTTTGCTACTTTTCAATATATGTAATTATAAGTTAAAGATTAATAAATTTCATTGTGTTTTTGATAATAATAATTTGTTGTTTCAAAGTTAATGGATTTATGTTAAAAAATAAATCGTTTTTGAGTTTTCAGTAGAAAATTTTTGAATATATAATTTACAAATCCAATCAAATTAATCCTAAAACCATTCAGTGCTCTAGTGTAATTAAGTCAGCAGGTGAGTTATTCACGGATCACTACAAATTTAACTCCAAAGGGAACGATCCCGAAAAAGAGTCTAGAATTGAGCTAGTGTACTACACAAAAGACAAAAAAGGTCTAACTAATTTAAATTTAAAAAACTTAAGAATAGGAAACAAAAAGTTTTCCTTTTCTTGCCCTCGCCAAACCTCTCAAATTGTTCTAACGGGGTAGGTAGTACAACGGAACAACGTCAAATAGGGCCTGAAAACACTTGGGTGTTATTTGATGAGGGAAAGTGTAAAGTTAACAACAAAAGGTTGTGTTTATTGAATAAATTAAAAGGGTAGGGAGGTTTGCGCGTGGCAAGTGGCTCCCGAACGTGGGGCGAAAACCTT
>JAGFPH010001182.1:0-27352 GCA_018207615.1 Philaenus spumarius
TAGTGTCCGTGTAAATGTGTGTGTGTATAAAATTTTAATGTTCGACTAACTCACCAGAGAAATGGCCAGATGATGGAGTTACGGCACCGAAACATGTCGTCTTAAACTTAACGACAAGTAGTCACAAGACGGATTTTAGATAAATAATTAGAATTGTATTCTGTAGTACGTTTCCGTAATCAAAGGCTATGCAGGTGGGTTTTTTTTACGAGGTTTTAAAGATGAACTGTTTTTATTCTGTTTTTTTATTTAATAAGGTGTTTATCATAGATGCCTTATATCCGCTGGCCGTGGCAATATATTTAATAGTATTCAGTTCCTCCGAGTAATCTTCTTGTCCGAGAGGCATTGTAATGAGCCTATGTAACATATTGTTGTAGGCTGTTTTTTAGACGTATGGTGGTGCGATGTGGAATGTATAGTGATGTCTGTGGTTGTGAGTTTCATGTAAATTTTAAATTGGAATTTGTCTACTTGCTTTATTACAGCTATTTCCAGGAAATTTAGTTTTGCATCCATTTCTTTTTCACATGTGAAATTCATATAACTGTTTTTTAGAGTAAGCATTTAATATGTAATGATAACTAAAAAGCAGTCCATTTTCTTTAGCCGATTACGTATTTATTCTCGTTTTATCTTTGTGTCATTTCAATCGTATCTTGGCATCTGAAGTCATATTTGTAAATGATAACATTTGATGATATAATTCTATTGGTATGTCACTAAGTCTCCTGCTTGTAAGAATCACGTGTATTGATTTCGTGCTGTAATGTAACTGCATCTTTACCTCGGGCCAATATCGCAGTACCATATGTAAAAGTTGCAATACAAACGTCTTGTGCTGAGACAAATTAGATGTGAAAATTAAATAGAGAATTGTTCCATGACCACATTTTCTGTTCGTTAAACAATTATTATTAACGAATTTATAACTCCACTCTGCACGCCTTGTGTAACATAACTGATGTGACGCCTACAAACAGCTGTATAGACAATACTTCATACAAACACTACGTGCAACAAACATGAATCAACTGGATGATACAATAATATCGCTCATTTCAGAAACACTCGACAAAGAAAAATGCATCGTTTGAATCATAAATGGCTCATCTGCGGCCCCATTATATTTCCCAAGACTCCCGTCACGTCCCTTATTTAAAAATATATACATATACTGCAGTAAAAGTATGTTAAACATTCCAAGATGTCTTTAGTGTTAACCTCAATTTTGTATCCTAATTAAAAGATAGAAGTATTTTGTGTTTGTGCGTTATTGCGCGCATGAAACAAGCGACTATTACATAGGAGTAAACAAATAAGTAATCAAATGTTAGTTTACTAACCGAAAAGCTACATAATATTTTAGTTATTCGTTTAATTTACATTTCACAATACAGACAATCTTAAGAATGTCCAGTAACACACTGTACCGCCTATGTATAGAACTAATGACAAATATTTGCTACCTACCTAGCCACTGCCTTATCTATTTCTTATGCCTATCAAATGTTTCGCAATACCATCCCCTCCAACAATGAATCATCTGTTTCAGTTAGTGCTTGTACTCGGTGAAGGTGTTTGAGGTTATGTTCGTTGAGTGTATATTGTAACCAAATTAGTGTTGTAATTGTTTTATTGTACGAAGTTCTGTGTTTATCGCACGATCTGGAGTGTTTTATTGGTTTTGTCAAACGATTATTTTAAAGAAATACCGTCGCATTACACGTAAGTTGGCCTTAATTGTTATTATTATTTAACTAGCTTAACTAAACATAATATGGATTACGATTTTGTCTTATTCGATTACATGATATACGTTACAATTATTTATAAAAGCTTCTTCAGACATAACCTAATATAATATAAACATGATTCACATATAAATAATATACGTCTATTCGACTTTTCAAAATAAACCTAAGGTAGATTTACAAGTGTATACGTTTAACCACTGCAGACTGCGACAGAATATTTGTATTTCAGTTACGGATTCCTTCCAGTAGCTGTTTTAGTCACACAATGGTGTGAGATTTATTAAAGTGGTTTAAAAATTACTTGATAGGCGTAAATATTTATAAATAAGTATTTCTATTTATCATTTAGAGTCTACTGTACAGTGAACATTTAGGTTTTGCTGTTTTGTTACATGTATCCTGATGTACAAAACTAAACAAGTTGGTTTTTGTGATACAAATTTACAACTCCTAATGGCTTCAGTAAACGCATTGGAATAGGAGAGTGAGGAAGTCTATTTTACAAAAAGTTATATTGTTTATTTTGGTTTTAATGCATTTTTTTAATGAGCTATTCATTGTTAGGCCTTGGTCTACTTCAATTTCACCCTAAGCGTATAATGTGTCCAACATTAAATTATCTACGCTGCCTGACCTGATACTTTAGATGTTTTGTATCCTTATAAAACCTTATAATTAAAACTTATACATAAGTAAATACTTATCAGATAGTCTTGAAATTAAATTAAATTGTTTTTAAGAATATAGGGTATAATGAAGTATATAAACTTAAAATAGATTTTCTTGTGTATATGGACCGATTTCAAGCCATATACACAAGTGTATAAGTACCCGGTTCAAAGCCATGGGGTGGATTCTACCGTGGGGTTGGCGTGCGAAGCACGCAATGTTTTGTGTATTGAAGATACTCCCAATACGCGGAATGGCGTGCGAAGCACGCAATACTTTGTTTATTGATGATACTCCCAATATGCCGAATGGCGTGCGAACCATTTGCAGCTATTCAGCACCGTCGTAAATAGACCTAGTTCCCAAATTGTTGGTTGAAACCGTTAATCATAAGCCTGTAAACTTAATTTTGGAAATTTGCTCAACTCACGTCAGCGGTTTAGCTGCGTGGTCGAATTATTTGTAATGAATTCTATCTCGAGCATAAAACAGTCCTTGCATGGCGAGAACATGTATGTAATAATGGCATGCATCCTCAAATCAGATTACCTTGTACGTTCGCCAGCAGTGAGCCAATGGCTTAAATAATCAGACCTGTGCTAAGTTTAATCTTACAAAGGGATGTGGTTACTAATTAAGGTGTATTCGTTTAGCGAAGCTCGGTGCTTTAAAGTGTATTACAGCTGGAGAATCATGTTTTTCCGCTGTAATACAGTATTTAGTTGTAACTATTAAAGTATTAGTGTACGCTAAGAACCACGTTACATCGTAATCTCTATGCTTTCAGTGTTGTAAACAGCATTCAGTTCTTCGTTCTTGTTAAAAGGCAATAAATATGTTGTCTATTACTAAAGTGCTGGTGGACTAGATACCAAATATGTGTTGGTCAGTTTATTATTTCAAACATTGGAAACCAAATTGATTTCTAATAAGAAAAGTTGTTTGGAAGTAATGGAACATAATTTTCATAAAACATATTTACATAGATCAAAACCTTACTGATGTACAGGGTGATTCAAAACTATGGGGCAGTCTCTCGGAAGCTCATTCTATAGGTAAAAACAAGAAATAATTTCACACAAACATAGACCTGATAAATACCCTTCTTATAGAATATGTATTCATTACCAGCTTCGAATGACTAGCTTCTCATTAAAACGTTCAAGTCGACTCCTACAATTATCCTTCATCCGATTGTTTTGACTGTGAGACCATCCGATATTGAATCAAAAGGGCTAAAAAAATACGTGTCTTGACATTTTTTTGTTAAAATGTACGGTTTTTGAGTGATTTACGTTTGAAATTTTCAAACAGCCGCCATTTTGAAACGCATTATTAGATTTAATCGCTTGTTTTCTTGAGATATATTGCTGGGTTAAACTTCACGCCAAGTTTGAACTCAAACAGTCAAACGTTTGTCTAGATATGAATTATCTTGTACAAAAACCAAACGGCGGATATCTGAAAAACGAAAAATTACCATTTTCCAAAAAAAAAAACCAAAATATTTTTTTTCTTTTTTTCCTGATTCTATAGGTTATAAGGAAAAAACATAACATATGCTACAAAATTTCTTTATATCAGTGTGAAAAATTGATTCAAAGCAATGCGCGTACCTACATTTGGTTGAATTTGAACTTCTTTATGTTTGCTATTTGGACTAAGTACCTGGAGACCGAGCTAAAGCTCGATTATAAGCAGGGCTATGATTTCAATAATAAATATTGGATTATTGAGTTTTGAGGTTAGGCCTATAACATTAAACAACTAAATAAAGGGTATATACAACATTAGGCTTACCTGTAATAAAAATTCAGTTACAAGGATTAACCACAATCTCAACGCTATGCCTCAGAAATAAGTCAGGCCTAAATTAAAGTATTATTTCAATATCGATTTATTCCTAGGGCCTAGTTCGCTCACGTCAATAACTACTATTATTGCAAATTTCCGTGGACATCGTTTAGGTTAGGCCTATAACATTAAACAACTAAATAAAGGGTATGTTTATTATGTATTCGTTGCCATGGTAACTATAAATAGATACAACATTAGGCTTACCTCTAATAAAATATACAGTTTAAAAGAAAGCAGATGATTATTGTAATGGCATTTAAAACATTTGCATCAGCTGTGCTTTGTATTGTTTAAAATGGACAAATTTCACTTTTTAATTTAATAAAAAGACGTAGAAAACGAATTTTCCCAGACTGGTGACCATTTCCAATCGATTTCTCGTGGCCAAAAGCCTAATATAAAATCAAAAAATCAAAAATCCTTAGACGGAGATTCCAGATCCATTTAGCAGACAAACAATTATCTCTCGCTTTAGAAGATAAGATAAGACTTTTTAAAGTAATTGCAAAAAAGGAGAACAATGTTTACAGTTAGGCTTTCAATGCCTCCAATATGTAAGTAAAACATATCTTGACTACAAATACTGGTTGCGCAAGTTATACCCCTCTATGGCTGCTAAAATAACTAATGGAATCTTTAAACACGATTTCCCGCAACATTTCAATTTTGATATTTTTTACACAATAGTTCTTATAACTTTTTAACTGCTAAAGCTACAGTGATGAAATTTTTACCACATCTTCAGTAGCTCATCATGCAACTTTTTGGGTATTTTTATTCCTCTAGGACAAATAAAAGAGTATTTAAAAAAAATCTTTATCACAAATTTGTTTTATGTATACATTATTTTTGTAAGGTCATAACTACTAAACTATTAACGGTAAGAATATGACTATAACCAACAATTTAGTGCTTTTTATATACTTTAAAACATGTTATCAAACGGCCAAATTGGTTCAGTAGTAAAAAGTTATAAAAGAATTTAAAAAACATATTTTTTGCCTAAGAAAAACTACAAAAAAACTAAAATACGTACGTAAAAAAATTGTCCCCCAATTACTGTAAGTGTAAACAATTTTTTAGGTTCTAATAAAATGGTTCATAAATAAAAATGACCTATTATAGAAAAACCCTATTTTCAGTAGGGAATCCCCTTTAAGACCACACGGGAGAAGGGTAAACTTCTATGGTGATATTCTGATTTATCCTTCAAAAGCATAGAGAATATTGGATAAAAACACAATTTATGAAATGAGGAAGCACAGTGTCCATTTCAGTGGTATTATCAAGTAAACTATTTTAACACAACTTACGAAATGAGGAAGCACAATGTCCATTTCAGAGGTATTAAAAAGTAAACTAAATACTGTGCTATATACACATGTGTACTATATATATTAAAGGGTGACGGAATAGAGCGTGACGGAAAAAGCGTAACGCTAAAATCCGATTCAGTGCGCCTATAATAGTAGTTTACACTTCAAAAATTTTAAACGGGAATTTAGATCAAATTCGACAACAAATTTAAGAATTTTCGAAATAGATTTTATTTCAAATGAACATACTGTAACGTAAAAGGGCGCATTAAAGAAATCGTTGAATTACCTTTCTCTCGTAAAAAGTGGAAACGCTCGGAGAAATTTAATAAATGTACATTTGATGAATTCGGGGAGATACTAAGATTCTAATCAGTTTTTAATAACTGTTGTGCAAAAGTTATTCGATGTATTTTCGTTATGCAATACACCTTTCGACCAACTAAATGCAGTAGACCAGAGATAATACATACAATATAACTATTGCTGTAAACTATGTACCTGCTTGTTTCTATAAATAAATACACTTTAATTAGCAAGTATCCTTTTGTGAGATTAGCTTGCGGTTTTATCATGGCTCTCTGCAGGCAAACATGGGACATAATCTGGTTGCTGCTGGATTATTAAACGTAATTTGTGTAAAGTGACTTTTACAAATCCAAACATGTAGTGTTTTAAGAATACATAATTACATTTATAAATATATTTTTAAACTAGGGGAGACCCCTGCGTGCTCCGTACGCCAACCCCGTTGGGGCCTTCTATACACATAATCATGTTATGTTTTTATTTTTTTAATAAAGGTGTAGGATTAATAATTAAACAAGCGAAGCGAGGTCTCCGTTTTAGCTCGACCGTTCGGCATTTCGTATGTGTGTCTGTCTGTCTATCTGTGTGTCTATCTCTCTCACGATTACGGCCAAACGCCTTAACCGATTGTCATGATTTTTTGCATGAATGTTCCTTATTTCTAGGCCGAGCCATGTGTATATATATATATATATATATATATATATATATATATATATGTTTTTTCCCATTTCTTATTTTTCACATCTTAAATAAAATAAAAATGGCCTCCGCAACGTTTCTCTCAGTGTAAGCTTTTTTCCAAAACCAGTTTGTGGCTTACCCGTAAGTCGAAGTGAAAACTAATTACATTTATCGGGTAGCAAATTTGATGTTCTACAAAATTGTTTCCTTTATCAATACCGTATCTCTACCGGTAAGCTCACAAAATGGATTCAAACTTCAAATTTATTAAGAATCGTCCAACTTTTTCTATTTTAACCATGTTTTTATACGTTTATTCTTAAGATATCTTCATAAAACCTTATAATTTTATGGAGAGGGAGACAGAGAGCGCGCTGCCTGCTGTCTTGCTCTTTCCTGCGCTACGTCAGTGATTCCGCTGTGACTGTGAGTGAGTTGTGGTTACTTCCTTTTACTGGCGCACTATTTCTAACATAATCTCAAAACCACATTTGCCATTTCAACGAGCAAGGTCTGCTGTTCACAGAACTACTAGTAACCCCAAAGCTAAGATGGTAAATAATGTTAAATGACCAAATCAAATTATTTCGTATATTTTATAGCAGCAGTTATAATTAAGTTTAAAAGAACCAGCAAGGCTCAGGTCTACACTTTAATAAAACCCTAACCTTAAAGTTAGAAATACGAATAATTACTTCAAAGTTTGAAATCAGCTGTTAATGGACCTATTAAAACAATCAGCTGATTACTGTATCAATAATGAACATATTTATTTATTATTACCGTAAAATATTTAGTATATTTTGTTGTTGTTTTTATATTCAGAAGATGCTGCTGTTTTTTTTTTTCTTCAAAAAGTATATAAAAACATGCTTGTATTAGAATGTAATGTTGTGTTAACATTTGAAAATAATCGGTGAAGAATTTTCGGAGATTTGAGGTTTGAACAAACGAATATTTACAATTTTTATCTATATAGATAAGTAATGAATTTCTGAATAATTTTAAAAACATTTAAACGTTTGTTACGATAGATTTAACCTAATTAAGATTAAGTCTTCCCTGAATTTTCCATTATGTCTACGTAAGCTATTTTTACAAGAACCAACTTCAAATCTACCAAAATTAGTTTTATCATCAACTAGAGGATCCAGCAATGCTTCGCTATTGCTTGATTTAATTTAAAAAGTAGTAAAGTTATTCAATTGCATTACATTGACTTAAGTGATCGAATTCCAACATGGTTTTTATGCCACTTAAGAATACACTACACAAATTTAGATTTATAGTTTGTGAACCTTTATAGATAATACAGTAAACCTTTTGCTTGCTTTTACCTAATAAAAAAAAAAAACTGTAAGTTGTGATGAATTGTAAAAAACCTGATTCTAAATTAGCCTAATTGGTTGCAAATAAACGTGTTTTGGTTCATTGTAGGCCTAACCTAAACTTATGTTCAGTTTTTGATGCAAATCAGTTGTTTTATACGTAATATGTAACAACCAATGTTTGAATTGGATTAAAATATAGTAAGCATTTTTAGTTGAGTTTTGTTTGTATTCACTTTAAGTTGGTCAATCTAACCTATTTAAAAAAATAATAAACTGATTACAAATTTGTTAGTAAAGTTGCTATGGTAATGAATGTAAACAAACATGTGGTTAGTATGCATTTCATACTAACAGCTGATTTTGTGCGCTATGGTCTTGAGTCAATAGAAAAGAGGCTGTTTAGTTTTTCCAAATTTGAAACTTTTTCCGAAAATTTTTCTTTATATAAAAACATAGTTCGGACTATTACGAACATTGTAAAACGGAAAATAACCAAATTGCTCCAGCCGTTCTCAAGTGATGCGTTTACAAAGGAACAGCAATTCATTTTTATTATATAGATGGTTAATTTATTTTACAAATTAAACCACGTCATATCAACCAAATACCCGTCTATTACAGTACAGTTACGCCTACATATATATTTATCATTATTTATAATATTCAATTAAGAAAATTATGAATTACATTTGTCACAATAACATTCAATTCCAACTACAAGACGTCCCGGGTTCAAATCCCGCGGGGGACCATAAAATATTAAAAACCCAAAAAAACATGCTCGTTAGCCGAAAGGCCCAAAGTGGCATAGAAAGCAAAAAAAAAAAAAAAAAAAAAAAAAATCCAACTACAAACATGCCCCACACAAATAACAGTCATATCATAACCAAAACGGCAATATTACACATATTAAAATACTTGCTATCTTTCTTGAAATCCTAACGTGTTTTTTATCATACAAGTCAAATACGCTGGATACGTCACACTTCGAGTTTTATTGCATTGCTCAGTACAAAGCCTTCTTCAAATACTTGCAGAATTTCAAATAATAGAATATGGAAGCCGACGTATATTTCAGTGCATTTTAAAAATTCCCTGAAAGGAGGATGCAAAGTATTTGTGTTACTTATAACACAAGACTTTAATATTATATAGATTTTAAAGAATTATTTCTCGATTGTTTATATGTCTAAAGCTATAAGATAGTCTTATAATTTTACTTTCTCACTATACTATAGTATAGTGAAAGTAGTGGTCGCAAAAAAAATCGATGGTGAGATTTTTGAGGAAATATCCGTTTTGGGACCCCCTGAGTCCAAAAAAGGTGGTTTTTACAAAATGTCTGTATGTATGGTTGTATGTAAACAAAGCTAGAGAGAAAACTATTCGATTGATTTCGAACAAATTTGCACCAGACATATCAATTAGGCCTGTATAGATGCACGAAAAGGTTTTGAAAATGTTTGAAAAACAACCCCCTTTTTGGACAAAAAAACCCCAAAAAATGAGTTATTATTTTTTATATAAAAACGGCTCTAACGACTTTGATAAAATTTGGCTTATTTGTAGCCCTTAAGGTACCCTACCACATGCAAAAAACATCATCTTTCAAAAAATTCTCGTTTAGCTAATGACAATAATAATAATAACGGATTTAAGCTAGTTAAAACTAGGGAAAAAACCTAGTGCCAGCTTTTCATTCACAGCTTAGCACTAGGAATTTCAAAATTGCAAGTTACAACCAGAGGGCTACTTGTATCTACTTTGTATGCACTCAGAATGTAGTTACAACTTGAAAATCATCTAGTGTTAGCTTTAACTACCTTTTATTCACTTCACTAAATGTTAACGATTTGTGTGATAACATTTTCCGCCAAATTTATTAAAATTAAAACGCAGCTATTATAACTCATTCCGCAACTAATTACTTAAAAGAGACCCTAGGGGTGCACGAACCCCTTATCCTGAATTTGCATTTAAATTAAAATATCTCTGGATACAGCTTTAGAAGCGTTAATAATCCTGAGCAAGTCGTAATGGCGAACGAGCAAAGACAGAAATCGTGTGTAAAACAAAAAGAGGAAGTGGATTTACTTGGTTCGATTATTCCACTGTGATGATTGTAAATGAGTGTAACGTACTTCAACTGAGTTAAGACTTTATCCCGCTTTGGAACTATAAATGTTCATTTGATAGAATAAACTTTGGACACAAAATCTCACAACTAGTACGTTTACTTACTCAAACGCGTTTCAACGACAAAATCGTCATCTTCAGCGATGCACGAGCTAGAATAGTCAAACTATAAATAACCTAACAGTGTTTCATGGTCCGTATTTATACACAATTCAAAGGGGCGTGGCTTAAGACTACGTTATAAGCCTCGCATTATTATAACTAGCCTAACATTAACTATATAACTAAACAAGTTACTAAACTTTGGTTAGTTATAGTTTTACTATTGTAGCTCGTGCATCACTGAAGATGGCGACTTAGTCGTTGAAACGCGTTTGAGTTAATAAACGCATTAGTTGTGAGATTGTATGTTCAAGGTTTATTATATCAAGTACATCTTCTTACAAGTCAAGCTCAGTATTTATTTATAAATGTTAATTTTGATAATTACTTACGATCGTATTGATATTGGTAATGGTTTTCAAAATATCAGTAGCCCTACCCCAACAGACGTATATTATGGGGTGGGGTTGGGACTTTTATAAAATAAAAGTCAAGAGTCACATCTTATAAATAAATATTGACCTTGACTTCTGAGAAGATATACTCCACAGAATAAAACTTGAACACATAATCTCACAGGTAATACTTATATTTCTCTAAATCCTTTGGTGCGCTAAAGACTTATGAAAGTGTGATTTAGTGGGGTTTCGGTTGAAATCAATTTCTTTTCTATTGTGTGTGTGTGGTTTGTTAATGTTAAGTGCATTTTTAATGTAATTGCGTTAAATAAATTTTTGTAAGTTTGAATTTACTGGTAAATTATTTAATTTCGTTACTGAGTTTTTCTATAGCAGTGTTATTTGTTACATGTTACATGATTTTTAGCGAATTTCCATAGGAAAAATGAGCTATTACAGTGGCCCTTATGGTAAGACCCAAGGTCGGGAGTAGCAAATGAGCACCGATCATGGTCATCAGAACACGTTTTGGTGTGTTACTAAAAATCATATATATATGAATTTGGTACCTATATTGGTTGTCTACGCCGCTCGGACGAGTTCGTTACCAAAAAAAATCCAACAATCGGAAGCACGTTTTTTAACCGGAAGTAACTATTTTTTGAAATTTTTTCTACGAGAGTGAACTTGTTTTTGAGTTTTTTCTATAATTATAAATGTAGGATGTTATTCTGCACATTTTTTTTGCGCGACCTTATAGCTCGCTTGGTTCCCCCAAAATCTATCAAAACGTAAAATACCATAGAAGTACCCGGTTCAAAGCCATGTGGTGGATTCTACCGCGGGGTTGGCGTGCAAAGCACGCAATGCATTGTGTGTTGAAGATATTCCCAATACTGCGGTTGGCGTGTGAAGCACGCAATGCTTTGTGTGTTGAAGATGCTCCCAATACGGGGGTTGACGCGCGAAGCACGCAATGTTTTGTGTGTTGAAGATACTTGCAATATGCGGAATGGCGTACGAACCATTTTGCAGCTATTCAGCAAGGTGGTGAATAGACTTATTTCCCAAATTGTTAGTTGAAACCCTAAAACATAGGCCTATAAACTTAATTTTGGAAATTTGCTCAACTCACGTTAGCGGTTCAGCAGCGTGGTTGAATTATTTTACATGTTCTCAAAAACTACACAAGCAATTTTAACGGATAATGTGACTATTTAATGAGACTCTAGTAGAGATTTCCCGGAAAAAAAACACAAAGTTTCTTATATTTGAGTTTTTTATTATTTTGACAAAAATCTATACAGTGTATACCCATGTTCAAACCAATAGTTTGATATTCATTAGCATAGGTAGCGTTCTATTTTATAAAATAGCACGTAAACACCCTGTAGTAAGTTAGTAGCTTAGCAGCGTACTTTTAGGTTACGCTAGGCTCAAACAAAAAACTAAATTTGTTGTTCTATAACACTTGATAATGGAGACATAACACAATATTTTGACAATGAAACTTTTAGTCCAACACAAGAAAGACATTAAATAGTGATTTAACTGTTACGTTATGTATAATAATTGGTTTGTACAAACCTGGCATCCTACAGTATACCAACACAGTAAATAAATACTACAATATTGTAAGTACATTTTCTGTCATTATCTTTAACTTTTATCCTTCATCCGATTGTTTTGACACTTTCACCATCCGATAGGGAATAAAAAGGGCTACAAAAAAGGTGTTATGTACGGTTTTTGAGTAATTTAGGTTTGAAATTTTTAAAACGCCGTCATTTTGAAACGGTTTTAGCTACAGCAAAGACGTTTTAACCAGTTATTCTACTTACTAATGTAGGTACACATTTATACCTAGTTTCTAACTTAAATAGATCTTGAGTTATAAAAACCATTTTTTTAAAACACATAGATACCGACAGACAGAAATCTAGGAATTTTAGACAAATGTTTATCTGGTGTTTGTTGTTTGTCCCTAGGAACAAATCTACAATATTTTTGAAGAGAGTTCACTAACACCCAGTATACTGCTACACGTGTTTCGGACATTCTAATTCGTCCATCGTCGGGTGATAAAAACACAATCAAAACACATTCAACACGATACAATACAAAACAACAAGAAATAACACTCCTATACATACACGCGCGCACAATTAATTTATGTTTATTGGTAAAGTGCGTGTGCTGTATTCAAAATAATTGAAATTGTTTTAGCGCCGTGATGTGTAGGCAGGATGCAACAATGATCCGTTTAACGGGTCGTATTTAAATACCAGAAGGCGTCTGACCTTTTGAATTCGTATGAATATAGATGAACTACGTAATTTTCAGACGGAGTTCTTCAACTGTAATACTTTCACTGAACATTTTTACAATTATTGGAACTATATTGTGCTCATACTTAACCAAATATATTATCTAAAGCATATATATTTTCTAAAGCATATATATTTTCTAAAGCATATATATTATCTAAAGCATTATACATTTTCTAAATATATTTTTAAATTACTATTCAAATTATTCCTAGTTTTATTAGCAGTCTTGTAGTAGGAACATAAAAACTGGGGTTTAAAAAAAAGAAAAAAATTGAAATTGATATATATTTTTGTACATTTCTATTTATACCTAAATTAAAAAACTTTTGTTCATTTTGACAAAAATTACAAAAAATGTTAACTACTTTTTATGTAGGCCTAAAGTCGAACTTTTTCCTTTCCTTTCCTTTCGAACTGATTTTTTTTGGTTGTTTCTTGAGCTAATAACTTTGTAAATTTTACATAAATCAATTTTTTACTGGCTTCCTTTGAAACTGTCTCTACAAAAACGCTATGGAAAACTTTTGTATTGGGGTATAATTAATATATTTGGCGAATTTTTGGAAAAAATTGCTTGCAACACGCAGAGAAATGGCTTGCCATTGCAAAGACACGTTTACACGTAAATAAATAAACACAGCTGATACATTTTATTTCACACCTAATTGCATTTAATCGTGCCCCTCCCTGTTGCTGTATGAATCCATTATCCCGTATTAGCATTTAAATTAAAATATTTCTGGGTAAACTTCCGAAAGCATTTAATCCAGATCAAATCAGGCAGATAGATAAAATTATAATTGTTTTCACTGAATGCCTGCATTTTTGGAATTTACAGTCAATGAAACAACGTTAATTCAAAATGATGATAAACAAAACAGAGAGCTGAAGAGTTTGTCACGCGAAATATCTCGTATTTTAAAAGTGCTTGGTTCTAAAATAGTACACGTCTTGAACAAAATGAAAACAGGTACGTTCAAGACATTTTGGTTGCGGATCCTATTTATAAAACCGATTAACATTTTATATAGTCTGCGGGGGAATATTCTTATTTAAAATTAGAATGTGGGGGAGTTGAAGAATTTAGGAAAATTTAAGTTCCTCAAAAGTAGAAATGTAGATTCTCCACTTCGTTTAATAAATACAAAATTAAGGGAACAAAACTAACCGATGAAGAGAAAACATATTATAACCTTGGAAATACAAGACAAATTTTAAAAAGGACAAAATATTTTTTATCGTCAAGGGTCAGGTAGTTTAGTGAACCAAAGACTAGGGTGCCAGGAAGTTTATACTGTTATTTACTGGGGGGAGTGGAAGAATTTAGTAAACATTCAGCTCGTCCAAAGTGAGGGGCGAAAACTTCACGGATCAATTTTAAAATCAAGGGAATAATACGAACCGATAAAAAGAAGAAATATGTTAACCTTGAAAATAGAAGAAAAATTTTAAAGAATGATAACTACAGAAAATACCAATGTAATACATAATGATTACACAATACCAACAGATTAATTTTCAAGTCAATATTCAATATCTTCATCACTATATTTACGTAGAAGAGATGTTCTGTCCTCAAACTGTTATTTAGCCGAGATTCCCGTACAACTAGTTAGAGTAATGTCCTAATTTACAAATAAAAAAGTAGTCACTGCTAAGGACGCACATGTGAGCTTGACACTGAACACTGTGAGAAGCGGCCGACGCACAGTGCATTGCGTGCTTCGCACGAAAACCCGATGTTTTGAGTATTTTCAATACACAGTGCATTGCGTGCTTAGCAGGCCAACCCCCTTATTGGAAGTATTTTCAATACACAGTGCATTGCGTGCTTCGCACGCCAATCTCTCGTATTTGGAGTATTTCAATACATAATGAATTGCGTGCTTTGCACGCCAACCCCTATATTGGAAGTGTTTTCAATGCCTGTGCTTTGCGTGCTTCGCACGCCAACTATCCGTATTGGGAGTATTTTCAATACACAGAGCATTGCGTGCTTCGCACACCAACCCGCATGTTGGGAGTATTTTCAATATACAATGCATTGCGTGCTTCGCACTCCAACTACCGTATTTTGTGTATTTTCAATACACAATGCATTGTGTGCTTCGCACGCCAACCCCCGAATTCGAAGTATTTTCAATAGGCCTATACAATGCATTGCGTCCTTCGCACGCCAACCCCCGTATTGGGAAATTTTCAATACACAGAACATTGCGTGCTTCGCACGCCAATTTTAAGCCTTTGTGCTGTGGACGCACATGTGCGTCCGCTTTAAAATATTAGTGATTATTACGTAGAAAGGTTCAAGAATAAAAAAATATGTAATTTCTAGTCATTTAGGATATAAATATTAAAAATAATAGTCAGCTCCTAGCATACGAAATACGTCTTTAGCGAAGCTGTGAGCGTGTTAACTAAACAAAATCAATCTCTACGTTCAACTTGTTCACTTTTCCATAAATTTCCCTGTAGCAACGAAAAGGGACAATATGAAAAAAAAACTATGTACAAATAATAACGAGATGAATATCTAATTGAAGGTATTTTAAAGCTATGGTGGTTGTATTCAAATTGATGTTTACGTTTAGTAAAAAAAAGGTATAAGCGAATTTAGATAACACATATTAATAAGA
Organism: Philaenus spumarius; assembly: GCA_018207615.1. Classification (NCBI taxonomy): domain Eukaryota; kingdom Metazoa; phylum Arthropoda; class Insecta; order Hemiptera; family Aphrophoridae; genus Philaenus; species Philaenus spumarius. The sequence continues at coordinate 15,526 of JAGFPH010001182.1, forward strand.
CAAATATCTTTCTTAGTTTTGTTGTTGTAAGAATACGATTTTGTTTCTTTGATATTAGTGCCTTATCGGTGGTCCGTAAAAAGAAGAAACACTATTAATCTCATTTTAGAAAATCTGATGTGTTTTCATAAAATTTACTATTGTGTTACAAAAAACATGATTTTTTCCTTTTTTTTAAGTGGGTAATTAAAACTTAAAACTGTGGCATTTTCTTTTTATGCGTGCTTGCTTCACTGCCTCCTAGAATTTACATTTTAATAGTTTCCTGTTGGCAACGCGTGTCCGTCATAAAACCTGCGTGTCGGAGATGGTTTTATACCTTGTTACATGCTTTTAATGTTTTTTAATATAAAATAAAGATTCAGAAGATTATTATAATCATAAATTATGTCGTAAATCTACTGTACTGTTTTGAAAAGAAATATTTTTCAACTTATAAAAGCTTTTAGTTTGTTCGAGCGTTCAATAGTTCTTCAAACATAGTAAACAACAATGTTACGAAGAGAATGTAGATCTAATACTTATATTATGTATTTAATAAGTTTTCAAGTGTTTACTGTACACAATCTGTGACTTTTAGTTGTTTTCAATGCGCGTTTCGGTGCTTACGTCCCATCATCAGATTTGCTCACCCACATGTGACGATGTGGCCGTTAAACATTGAAACATTAAAAACATTCAGCAATGTTTTAAAGAAACATTAAAATGAAAGACAACTAGAAGTCACAGAAGGTGTACAGTAATAGGCCTACTTGATAAAGTTTTAATCATATTGACTTAAATACTTATACTCAAAAATGAGTTGAAAAAAACAATATTTAGCTTATTTTTTATCTGTAACTTGTGTGATGACAATATGTTTTTAACTATAACCACATTCTTTGCGACTTCTATATTGGCCGAACTTAATGAACTTTCATGATAATGATTAATGTATTTTAGTAATCATAAATTTAAACACGAAGAAAAATATTAGCGCCATTTTACTTTTGTGACGTTTATTTCAAATTTTGTTATTAAAGAGCTCAAAATAATGAGACAAATGAATTAAATTTTTCATTGAGATTAACAAATCGAGAGATTCAAAATGGTGTCACAGTTATAAAAATAATCACTCTGCATTCAAAGAACAGTAGCCTACTAGCTGTTACGTTTTCATTTGATTCTAGGTCGTGTCGTTTCACTGACGTATCGGTTCTAAAGGGAAATCACTCAAACGGAATTGTTTTAAATGAATATTTTATGCGATGTCTGGCTGTGTTAACATTTAATCACAGCTTTGGTTTATTTTAAATATTTATAAAGTGCATATCAGTTTAAATATGTATACGAACGACCTACTTGCAGCCAGTCATAAAGAGACTCTAAATAATAAATGGATTCCGGTCTCGGGAAGCTATATTTTAATTTTCCACCGTCATTAAGGTCATCGGGTTATTTACTATTTATGCTAGTAATTTATACAAAGTTCAAATGAATACACCGTATTTATTAAGTAAATTATCAAATAACTTTAGTGGGAAATTGAGATAAATTTTAAACTGCACGTGTTGGTTTTTATAAGCAAAAACATAAACCAGATCCAGGCAGTTTGTTTAAAAAATAAAATAGAATTTTAAATTAAATACCTTTAACTGCATGCAATTTATTTTTAATGCTTCAGAAAGAATTTATTTTTATTTTTGACACTTTATTATCGAATTTCCATAGGAAAAATGAGCTATTGCAGTGGCCCTTATGGTAAGACCCAAGGTCGGGAGTAGCAAATGAGCACCGATCATGGTCCCCAGAACACGTTTTGGGGTGTCATTAAAAATCATATATATTTATATATATGTGTGTGTTCGCACTCTAGCGGCCGCATTTTAAGTCCGATTTAGTTCAAATTTGGTACACATGTTGGTTGTGTATGTCGCTCGGACGAGTTCGTTAGCCAAAAAAATCCAACAATCCTAAGCACGTGGATTGAGATTTTTCCTACGAGAATGAATTTATTTTAGTTTTTAATGAGTCTTTTCTGCAAATATAAATGGTGGATATTATTCTGCACATTCTGTGTTTTTACGCGACTTTATAGCTCGCTTGGTTCCCCCAAAATCGATCGAATTGTGAAATACCTTAAAAGTGCCCGGTTCAAAGCCATGTGGTGGATACACCGTGGGGTTGGCGTGCGAAGCATGCAATGCTTTGTGTGTTGAAGATACTGCCAATACGGGGGTTGGCGTGCGAAGCATGCAATGCTTTGCGTATTGAAGACACTCCCAATACAGGAATACAGGGATTGGCGTGCGAAGCACGCAATTCTTCGCGTATTGAAGATACTTCCAATATGCGGAATGGCGTGCGAAACATTTTTCAGCTATTAAACTGAAGCCTATGAACATAATTTTGAAAATTTGCTCAACCCACGTCAGCGGTTCAGCTGCGAGGTCGAATTATTATTTGTTTTTACGTTCTTGTTTATTTTCGTTTATTCGTATTTAATCCATTTTGAACTTTATAAAACACACAAAAATACGACCGAAGTGCCTTATCTGCACTTATTATGAGGGGTTGACGTCCGGAGCAAAACCGGGGCAGAAGCGTTCATTTCAAAACGTAGTAAGTGCCAAAAACCATTAAATGATTTTTATTGAATAAACTGGTTGTAAGAGCCATTCTTTTGACTGACACAAAACATTGTAGTAGTTCCAGCACTCCTAGTGGGAGAAAATGGAATTAAATTTGTCGTGCAAGTCAAAACGTTTGCAAGTACGCCAACCTCGTTGGACCTTCTATACAAACATATATGTTTTATTTACAATTAATAATAACCCCAAAGCTAAGATGGTAATAATATTAAATGTTCAAATCAAATTATTTCGTATATTTTATAACAGCAGTTATAATAAAGGTTAAAAGTACCAGCAAGGCTTAGGGCCACACTAAAACAAAAACCTAACCTAAAATGTTAGAAATACATATAATTGTTTCAAATTTTTAAAACAGCTGTTAGTGAAAATATTACAGCAAACAGCTGATTTCTATGCCAACACCAACCACTAAACATATTTAATTATTTCTTACTATGTCTCTCCCCCATTGCCGTAAATTATTTAGTATAGCTTGTGTTATTTTTACGTTGAACAGATGGCATTGTTTATGAAAACATAACCTAAAAGTAATAATAATAATAAAGCTTTATTGTAAAATGAAGGTTAAAATAATTGCTTTTGCAAGCTTATTGGACAATGGTTTTTACCGTCTGTCGGTTGGAAGACTATTAAACCTTCTTACTTTAACACTTCTAGTTCTATGTGCTACATGCATAATGCTAACAAAACATTACTGTACAACAAGAAATAATTAATTATCCTAAGCCTGACACCCGTACATAATTACATAAATACACACGCACACCCTCTCCTCACACACAGAAAATTCTATATACTAAGATGATAAATAAAAATGTATTAAGTATGAGAACAAGGCAAAGATTACCAAAAATATAAACGTTAAGCAAAGACTGGCAACAACAGCACACATATTAACAAATGATTGAGGGGGAGCAAATAAATGAAAACAAATACAAATTTACAACTTTTATAATTCAATTAGCGGATTAATTCCCGTCTATATTGCCAAGTCTGTTGTACGTAACAGCTTATTTCCAAGATATTTCTAATTTTGATCCCAATTTTATTATTTCTATATTATAACCTAAAAGTTAGAAATAATTTTTTTTCAAAGTTTCAAATCAGCTGTTATATGTAAATATTATTTATTATGGTGCTCCCATTGCTGTAAAATATTTAGTATAGCTTGGTTTTTTTTTATCCAACAGATGGCGCTGTTTTTCAAAAAAGTACGAAAAACAATCGAGTATTCGAGTGCAACCTTGTGTCAAAAGGTCAAAGCAATCAGTGAAGAACTTAAGATTTTGAACAAACGAACATTAAAATTTTTATTTACATAGATGTAACAATTTTAATTAAAATCTTACTACTTTTTATGTATACTTACAGCACTCAGTCCTTTATTTTTAGTTTTTATTTGCTGGTTACGTACGTTTCGCCTTTTTTTATTCAGGCATTATCAAACCGATATTTCATTTGTTTCTTACATTTGTTGATGCACGTCAAGTTTATAAAATGAAACACTTACACGAAAACATTCACAAACAACATCCAACACACAACACAACACTCAATAGGGACATTTAAATTTGATTTATAATTAACGCTAGCTGAAGTTACGTGTGTCCGCGATCGTTTTTTGCAGGCTACTGATTTTCCTTATCAGTCCAGTGTGCTCCCTAGCTTAAGTTGGAGGGGGTCCATCTGAATGGTTTTGTCAAATATATTATTGGATTGGAATAAAGTTTTTTCATTTAATAATATTGCTGGGTCTATTTTCGTGTGTTTATAAATTTGGAATTCCTCCAAAACGTTCATAATAGGGCCTTTCGAGCATTTATGTAATATTTGCAGGTTTTTGTCTATATTAGTGTCTGTGGCCTGTTTCTATTAAGTGTTCTGCAAATTTTGAAGGTTTATTATTTTTGCTGGTATTCTTATTTGGGATATGCTCTTTAAATCTGGTTTTGAAGGCAATCAGAAATAATGAATACTTTTTATTGTTCGTAGAAAATAAAGATGATTTTCCACTTGTTCCTAAATGTATGTTAGCATAAATAAATGTAAAATAGCATTAAAAAAGTGCGCATGGTTTTGTTTTGTCGTAAAAAGGATAAAGGTTCAAACGTTTGAGAATTCTGATATTCAAACTTTATTTTGTTTTAGTAAAATGACTGCAATGCTCTTTTTGTTCCTAACATAAATTGTCTACTTAATAGCTACATGTTTAAATTCTTAGTTTCCAACAGTATATGAAACATTTAAAACATCCCAAAGTCATGTTTTCCTTCACGGAATGTAATTTGATTTACCTGATGAGGATTTACGACATTCATTTTCTCCGTGAACCGTGATGCACGCCTAAAAAACTCATAGATCTACCAAGCTTTTCTTCATGAAATTTTAGCGACCGCCGAAGCGGAAAGTCTTCACAACCACCGCTAAAATCAGAAATACGTTCTCACTTCGCCGCAGGTAAAAACCTCAATCTAGTTGCATCAATCTCTATTGTCTGTTGTAAGGTTGACAGTGGGTAGCTTACACGTAATGATGGACCTTGGGTTAGGATAAATTGCCAGTACTATGCTGGACTTCTCTAACTTCCGAATTCAATTCCATCTAAAGCTATATTCTTGAAAACAGAAAAATATCAATATTTTCTCTACTGAAATTTGTCATTATTAGCGAAATTCCATAGGAAAAATGAGCTATTGCAGTGGCCCTTATGGTAAGACCCAAGGTCGGGAGTAGCAAAAAAGCACCGATCATTTTCCCCAGGACACGTTTTGGGGTTTCATTAAAAATCATATATATATATATATGTGTATATATGTGTTCACACTCTAGCGGCCGCTTTTTAAGTCCGATTTGGTTCAAACTTGGTACACATGTTGGTCGTCTACGTCGCTCGGACGAGTTCGTTAGCCAAAAAAATCCAACAACCGGAAGCACGATTTTTGACCCCGGAAGTAGCTGTTTTTTGAGATTTTTCCTCCGAGAATGAATTTGTTTTTCAGTTTTGTCTACAAATATAAATGTAGGGTGTTATTCTGCACATTCTGTTTTTTTACGCGCCCCTGTAGTTCGCTTGGTTCCCCCAAAGTCGATCAAAACGTAAAATACCATTGAAGTACCCGGTTCAAAGCCATGTGGTGGATTCTACCGTGGGGTTGGCATTGTGTATTGAAGATACTCCCAATACGGGGGTTGGCGTGCGAAGCACGCAATGCTTTGTGTATTGAAGATACTCCCAATATGCGGAATGGTGTGCGAACCATTCGCCATAGAAGTTTTTACTTCTCCCGTGTGGTCTTAAAAGCAAACCTGGATTTTTTTTAACTGTTCTAATTATTTAAATCTCTCTCGTAAAAACAGCAAAAATACAAAGTACAAAGGATACATTCTACTACCAAACAAGGACTAAAATTTCAATAATTACACCGACAAATTCCTGATTTAGTTAGTTTATTGCCACAGGAAGTGTTATTCGCTAAACGCAATAACCCTTCTGGCATCGTGGTTTGAATGTTGACATTTTATAGATCATAACCATAATAGTTTGGCGGACGGTGAAGTGGGATGACCTATTTGTTTTAATAATGTCAGGACACTATAAACAATAATGGCCTGAATCTATAGACGTATTTATTGTTGTATGTATCGCGTGAAATAATATTTTAGCGAATTTATGCAGAAACATTGGTATCTTATTTACGACGGCAAAATATGAAATATAGTTAGTTACCGTAGTTACAATAATACAATTACTAGTTGCCCGATCAGGCTTTGCACGGTAGACAAATCAAAGTTAAATGTATATTAACAAAAAATATATTATATCAATAAATATATTAGCCCTACACTATGTATTTCTTATTTGGATTTTTAGTAACTTTAACCCCCAAAACCTCCCCAAAATTTTGAATTTTTTTAAACCCTTCCTTAACGAGCACCTAGGGCCTTAGAGAAAACTGCATACCAAATTTCATTTTAATCCGTTCGGTGGTTTTTTTTTAGTAACTTTGACCCCCTCAAACATCCCCTAAAATTTTGAGTTTTTTAAAAACGTTTCTTAGAGAGCACTTATGTATTAAACTATATATTTCTTATGGGGATTTTTAGTAAATTTTACTACCCCAAACCTCCCCTAAAATTTCGAATTTTTTAAAACCCTGGATTTCTTAGCGAGCACCTATGGCTCTTGGGGAAGCTACATACCAAATTTCATTATAATCCTTTGAGTAGTTTTAGAGAAATTGTGATTTAGTAACTTTTACCCTTCCAAACCCCCCTAAAATTTCTAAGTTTTTGAAAACCTTTCTTAGAGAGCACCTATGGCTCTAGATGAAGCTAAATACCAAATTTCGTTCCAAACCGTTCATTAGGTTTTGAGAAATCGTGATCAGTGAGTCAGTTAATTTGGCTTTTATATATATATATATTATTCGTTATGCGTCAAGTTTTAAATTATTTATACTTATGTTATTATATTTAGCAGCGGAATTTAATTATGGTGTATTTTAAACTTTGTTGATTTGTACTATATCAAAATATTCAGAACCTAGATTTTTTTAAATATGAACTAGTAATTCCTTTCCTTCCTGTAGACACATATTTTATGATTCTTTTTTAACAAAGCTATAGGGTATAAGTATAAAGTAATTTAATTTAATTGATAGAATAAAACCTAAAAACAGGATCTCACAAATAATACGTTTATTAACTCAAACGCGTTTCAACGACAAAGTCGCCATCTTCAGTGTTGCACGAGCTAAAACAGTCAAACTATTACCAAAAGTTGTACGAAAACGTACAGTCCTAAAATTATTAAACTTGTATTTCATAAAAACACCAAAATATTATATGAAAACTCCCATAAAAACATCTTTAATTATTGGCTAAACTCATTTAATGAATACACATTTTTTATGTTTACATTACTACTTCTAATGCACGAAGTTGATTTATGAATTAGCCTACTTTTATTCAATGTAAAAGCCAAATCCACTGACTCACTGATCACGATTTCTCAAAAACTCCTGAACGGATTGGAACGGAATTTGGTATGTAGCTTCTTCTAGGGCCATAGGTGCTCACTAAGAAAAATTTTCAAAAAATTCTAAATTTTAGGGGAGGTTTGGGGGGTCAAAGTTACTAAATCACTATTTCTCTAAAATTACTGAACGGATTGGCGTGAAATTTGGTATGTAGCTTCCTCCAGGGCCATAGGTGCTCACTAAGAAAGGGTTTTTAAAAAATTCGAAATTTTAAAAGGGTTTGGGGGCAAAGTTACAAAAAAAACACAAAACGGATTGGAATGAAATTTAGTATGTAGCTTCCTCTAGGGCCCTAGATGCTCGCTAAGAAAGGGTTTAAAAAAATTCGAAATTTTAGGGGAGGTTTGGGGGGGGGTCAAAGTTACTAAAAATCCCCATAAGAAATACATAGTGTGATATATTTATTGATATAATATATTTTTTGTCAATATATATATATCTTTGATTTGCTTATCCGTGCATAGCCGGATCGGGCCAGCTAGTAACGTATTCCAACGGAGTGATCAAACTTCCTACTGATGATGGGACCATGGCCCCGAAACGCGTCATAAACAGGAAACAAATGAAGTCACAAGACGGACAAATTTGAATGTAATATAGGTAACTACATAATTTACAGTTATTTACTTATTAGAGCATCCCGAATCGCACTTGAACGCCTTAATTGATCACTCATTGTCACAATAACCCACAATGAAATCAAATAAACGAATTCCCTATAGTGTAACTAAAATAAATTATTCACTAAAATTATAATCAAACAACTAACAAAACTCGTCTTATAAACAATAAGCTTGAACAGATCAAACAACTGCCAGTTTACGTAAGCTTACATCTTTCAATATTGTCGTCTAATCGTCTGCTACATTTGTATATCTCCAACGAAGACGAACTGACACTGCTAGACAGAGAATTAATTAAATTTACTTTCATTCTATGTGAAGTGCAAGTTAGTCCGATAACTATTATTTTCGATATATCAATTTTACGAATCGTCTCGCTGCGAGACGATAGCACTTCTCAAGGTGGTCAAATCGTCTCGTAGTGAGATTTTACCACTTCGATGTAACTCTGGCCTATATACTGGATGCTTGGATTTCAAGTGACAGCGAAAGATATCGATTCTAACTACATACAAGATTATCCTTTACTTATGGCCTGTGCTTGTATATCAATGAAGGTAGATTATTGAACATCACAGCTGATGAATACGAAATATACAAAGTTTACTTGATAACATTTCAAACGACTGTCATTCTATTCCTACCAACTGTAAAACAGGGATATTAACTATTTAAATTTGTTAAAAGTAGATATCAATCAGTAGGTAATTTATTTTTACTTTCTCACTATACTGTAGTATAGAGAGAGTACAGTGATCGCAAAAAAATCGAAGTTGAGATTTTTGTGGAAATATCCGTTTTGGGACCCACTGAGTCCAAAAATTTGGGTCTGCGTCGGACCAGATGGTGGAAGTTATACTTCTTTGGCCATCTAATGGTATAGACAGGCCATCTAATGGTGTATGTCGTTAGACCTACTATTGCTTTAATATATTTTGGGAAAAACTAGTCGTAACTTAGAGTCGCCCTACTATTTTGTAGATGATAGCCTATTCTTTTATAAAAACACTAACCAACACTGAACGCATTAAAAAAAAATAATATCCAATTTTTTCCTTCTTTGTTACATACGCTTATGAATACTATCGTTGCATCTGTTTGGTTGGTCACAGTTAGTCTGGGGACCATGATCAGTGCTCACTTACTACACCCAACAAAATGAATGAGCTCCCGAAGTTTCTGCATATCGTCGTGAATCACCCTGTATATAAAATAATTAATGACTGCCGAAAATTTGTTCAGGGGGCCATGATCAGTGCTCACTTACTACATCCAACAAAATTAACATTGCATTGTCACCGGTCTTTAATAGGTGTGCAAAGTTTCAAATAAATCCGACTTTTTGAAGGGGTGATAACCACATCGTGTTCTAGGGACCATGATCAGTGCTCACTTACTACACCCAACAAAATTAATATTGCATTGCCAACGGTCCTTGATAAGTGTGTAAAGTTTCAAATCAATCCGACGTTTTGAATGGGGTGAAAATCACGTCGTGTTCTTGGGACCATGATCAGTGCTCACTTACTACACCCAAAAAAGCTAATATTGCATTGGCATCGGTCCTTGATAAGTGTGCATAGTTTCAAATCATCCAACGTTTTGAAGTATAGGAAAGTATACGAAGAAAGGTATAAAAAGACACTTTCCGGATTTTACTCCTAACGCGTGACGCGGTTTCTCGACCGACACTCCATCCTGATTACGACGGGCCCAAAGAAGTAGCCTATAACTTCAAAATGATTTTTACAAAATGTCTGTCTGTATGTCTGTCTATATGTCTGTATGTCTGTCTGTATGTAAACAAAGCTAGAGAGAAAAATATTCGTCTTCTTCCAAATATTAAAATACCTGCTTTCTTTCGTGAAATCCTAACATGTTTTTTATCATACAAGTCAAATACGCTGGCTACGTTACACTTCGAGTTTTATTGCAATGCTCAGTATAAAGCCTTCTTCAAATACTTGCAGAATTTCAAATAATAGAATATGGAAGCCAACATATATTTCAGTGCATTTTTTAAATTCCCTGAAAGGAGGATGCAAAGTATTTGTGTCATATATAACACAAGAGTTTAATATTATATAGATTTTAAAGATTTATTTCTCAATTTTTTGTCGAACGCTATAAGATAGTCTTTAATATTTTACTTTCTCACTACACACTATAGAGAAAGTATAGTGATCGCAAAAAAAAAAAAACGATGATGAGATGTTTGTGGAAATATTCGTTTTGGGACCCCCTGAGTCCAAAAAAGTAGTTTTTACAAAATATCTGTCTGTATGTATACAAAGCTAGAGAGAAAACTATTCGATCGATGGCGAACAAATTTACATCGTACATGTCAGTTAGGCCTGTATAGATGTACGAAAAAATGTTTTGAAAATTTTTGAAAAACAACCCCCGTTTAGGCCAAAAACCTCCAAGAAATCGTTTATTATTTTTTATAAAAATACAGTTCCAACGATTTTGATACAATTTTGCTTATTTGTAGCCCTTCATGTAACCTACCATATGCAAAAACCCACTTCTTTCTAAAAATTCTTGTTTAGCTACTAATAATAATAATAACTTATTTTTATGGATTTTTCGGCCAAAAAGAGGGTTGTTTTTCAAATGTTTTCAAAACCGTTTTTCGTGCTCCTATACATGCCTAATTTTCATATTTGGTGAACATTTGTTCGAAATCGATCGAATAGTTTTCTCTCTAGCTAATAATAATATTTATTAGTTACTCTCCTATTTTAATACAATTATGAAGTCACAGTGAATCTGTTTAATAATTTAACTGTGTTTATGAGAAAGTATGTGCCAATTTTTGGTACCTTTTATTATTTATTTATTTGATTTTAGTTTATATACACACATAAACGTATATATACTCTCCTGGAGCCCTGAAAGTTTAACCTGATTAAGTTGAAACTTTGTAAACCAGTGATTCATTTCAAAATGGAGTCGGTTTAGTATTAAATTTAACAAACGAAATGCAAACGAAATGAGTTATTTAAATTTTTTAGTCGTAATTTTTAAGCGCATCATTGTACTAAATTGGTTATTGTTTTAGAATTGTAGTTCTTTACATTTTTAATACAACTTACCAAGTTCAACTCAATCAGTTGAACCGTTCTGGAAATTCAAATAATTTTATTTAAAATAAAAACATAATTGCTGATATCTTGAAAACTGTTATTAAATTTTCTTTAGATTGACTCCACAAAATTAATTTCCAGAGTTTGGCAGCTTACTTAAGAGACACAATGTGTTTAACGTTCCTACCTTATGGCGCTTCTTCTTCCAGTAGTTCACACTGTCCTTCCTATGCATACATAAATATATTTTCATATTTCAACTAACTTTGGAAATTCCGTACTAAACTGAAGGTAAATTTTCTTATTTGGAAAATACGAAATAGATTTGTATTACTACATTTACAAGTAGTTAAAGACTTGTCCGCCACTTCTTGTGTTCAACAAGTGTGTGGATATTGTTACGGGTTCGTAAATTAATAAATACACACTGGCGATTGTATTTA
>JAGFPH010001182.1:27362-48646 GCA_018207615.1 Philaenus spumarius
TTCCAAACCTTTTCTCTCTCTGTCTCTCTCTTTGCCTATCCGTAACAATATGTTTGGTGCAGCAGTACTCTACATTTTTGTTTACATATCAACTTTACATTATTCATGAACTAGGACAGTTAACGACTCTATATTATTTTATCCCCTGCTTTTTATAACTACAGATAAAATGTTCTTCTATTCTATGTTATGTTATTCTATTTCAACAAAAATAATAATATTCGTTTAATTAAATTCATTTCATTGGATAACAATTGAAGAAGAAGCTACCAAACTTGAAATATTTAATAATTTTTAAACAATGAATTTTAAATACAAAATTATCTAGATGCAATAATCATAGATTTAAATAATGTATTTGCAAAACTTAGTATTGTATTGTTTTGCATTACGCTGTGTAGCGTTGAAATGGATTGTATTTTATTCTATTCCATTTTACTTGATTGGATTTCATTGCTTAGCATTGCATTATAATGTATTGTAATTTGTTGTGTTTTGTTTTAGTTGTAGAGTTTTTATTATTATTTAGTTTTACTTTAGGATTTATTGTTATTAATTAGTTATATGTTTATTTAGTTGAAGATTTGTTATTGTTATTTAATTTTACTTTAGGATTTGTTGTTATTAATTAGAGGTATGCTTGTTTTAGTTACTACCAAATTTTCTTTTTATTGTTCTTTTAACATTCTGTTTTTTTTTTATTTCTGATTGCCTTACTGAACTGGTTGATTGAACTATAATTTTACTTTTTGTGTACTTACAGCTCTCAGTCCTTTATTTTTCTTTTTTATTCCCTGGTGACGTACGTTTCGCCTTTTCTATTCAGGCATTATCAAACCTACACTTCACTAGTACTTTACATTTGTTAATGCGCGTCAAGTTTTTAAAATGAAACACTTATATAAAACATTCACAAACAACATGTAACACATAACACAATACAACACTCGATAGGGACACTTAAATTTTATTCATAATTACGCGAGCCGAACGTACGTGTGGCCGCGATCGTTTTTTGCAAGCTACTGATTTTCCTTATCAGTCCAGTGTGCTCCCTAGCTTAAGTTGGAGGGGGTCCATCTGAATGATTTTGTCAAATATATTGTTGGATTGGAATAAGGTTTTTTCATTTAATAATATTGTTGGGTCTATTTTAGTGTGTTTATAAATTTGAAATTCCTCCAAAACGTTCATAATAGGGCCTTTCGAGCATTTATGTAATATTTGCAGGTTTTTGTCTATATTGGTGTAACTGTGGCCTGTTTCTATTAAGTGTTCTGCAAATTTGGAAGGTTTATTATTATTGCTGGTATTCTTATTTGGGATATGCTCTTTAAATCTGGTTTTGAATTATCTTCCGGTTTGGCCTATATATTGCATGTAGCAATCGTCACATGTTATTTTATAAATGCCGCTTGCGTCATGATGGTGTTTATATTTTTTATTTTGCGTTATCGCTTGACTTAAGTTGTTAGTTGTTCTATAGGCAAGTTTTTATCCTTGTTTTTTGAAAATTCTTGCTGCGACGTTGTCCAATAAACCATGGTAATTTATTCCAATATATTTTATTTTTTCCTCAGTTGGTTGCCTTGTTTTTCCGTTCCTTCTAATTATTCTGTCTACCATATAGTGGCTGTATCCGTTTGAGATGGCTATTTGTTTAATAATATTTATTTCATTGTTGAAATCGGGTTGGTTCAGTGGTATGGATAATGCTCTGTGTATAAGACTGTTATATGCTGCTAGTTTATGAGTAAATGGGTGATTAGAAGAGTTGTGGATGGTATGGTCAGTTTGCGTAGGTTTTCTATAGATTTTAAAGGAGAATTTCTTATTTATTTTGGTTATAGTTATGTCTAAAAAGTTTATGCCATTGTTGATTTCCGTTTCACTGGTGAACTTGAGTGAAGGGTGGATTTTATTCAAATAATTTTTGAAATTATTTATTTGTCTTATGGTACCTTTGAATAGGCATATGGTGTCGTCAACGTATCTACGGTAGAATAGTATATCATTAAAAAATTTGTTTACTGGATTTATTATGTATGTATTCTCTATGTGGTTTAAAAAAATTTCGACCATAATGCTGGAAAGGGGAGAACCCATTGCCAATCCTTGGGTTTGCATGTAGTAAGAATTATTGAATTCAAAATAATTCTGCTGTAAACAGGCTGTTAATAGTTGTATGAGTTCGTTGCACGTGTCGGTATCCATTGTTTTGTTGTTGTTAAGATTTTCTTTTAATATATCAATGGTTTCAACAATTGGGATATTGGTGTACAGGTTTTCAATATCGAATGACACGAGTTTGTCACTATCTGTTATTTCCAAATGTTTTTTTTTTGTTTACGAGGTCCAAGCTGCTTTTAAGGAATAGTTTCTTGTAATGGTTATGCTAATTCTAATAATTCTGTCTAATAGTTTGGAAAGTTTGTAGGTAGGTGCGTTGGTAAAATTGACTAATGGTCTTATTGGGTGTCCGGTTTTGTGTAGTTTTGATAATGATTTTAATTTGGGGGCAGAAGGGTTAATCATTTTAATATATCTTTTCCGATTATCATTAAGGATAAGTTTACATTTTTTGATTGCTGCTTTTATTTCCTAATTGAATCTTGTAGTGGGGTCTGATTTAAGTTTGGTAATATCATCTTTTGATATGAACTGCTCAGTTTTTTCTACGTACTCCGATGTAGGCATTATAACTATCGTGTTACCTTTGTCAGCCTTGGTAACAGTAGCGCTGTAAGTACTTAGTTTTTGGGAAATGTTATCAGCTAGACGTTGCTCATTGAACTGCTTGGATTTGTTTACCTTCTTATTTTTGATTGTTTGTTTCTCAGTTTGATCACTGATTAAACATCGGGTCATGGTTTGTTTATCATTAGGTAAACATTGTACTGCTGCTCCAATGCTGACAAGGGCTTGTTTGAAGTTTGCATGTTTAGGACGGATATTATGCTTCAGGCCTTTGTTAAGTAAATTTACTTCTTGGGTACTGAATTGAATATCTGTACTATTTACTAGTCTAGGAAAAAATGTATGAGTATTTGAAAACTGGCTATTGGTTTTATTGATGCTTTTCAATTTGGCGTCCATTATTAATTTAGTAAATTTATTTTTCATTATGCTTTTTTTTCTTATTCTATTGTTTACGTATTCCTGAATTGAATTAATTAATCGATCGAATTCAGTGTTAGATAGTATGTGTTAGTACATTAGGTGGGTGTTATAAATTTCCTTATTTAGATTTTGTTTCTTACTATGTAGGTATTTTATTTCACTGTTCAACCAAACGAGTTCTGCTGTTGTTTTTGCTTTTTGTGCGGCTTTTGATTTAGAATTTATGTACACATGTATATAATTTGGTATTATACCGTGTTTCTTGCATAAGTTATTAAATTTTTATTGTGAATGGTGTTATGTAGTTTCATTTGGTCATTTATGTTTTTTAACTTACTTTAGTATTCAGGGTTCATTTTTGTTACTTTATCAATTACACCATGTAAATTCGTTTACGCTCTATGTGTGTTTGTATACATGTAGATTTTTAATGCATTTTTCGATGATAACCACTTACATTTGTTCGCTATAAAAGAAAAAAAATATTTCTTTTTGTTATCCAAGTCAACATAGTACGTACAATAAAGGTTCACGTGACTTCCTTTCCTCCTTTTATGATACGTTTCAGACGTTCATCACATCATCAGAACTGTTACCACTATTATGAACTCTTCAAACATTTAATAAAACACACAAACGCTGAGAACATTTTAAGCGTGGGATGCATCCAGGTTGTCTAGTAAACGTCACCGCGTGATTACATATGTACGTGACGGCAGTTGTCCTAGGACCACCTTACGGGATGCATCCCAAGCATAAAATTAATATGTTCTCAGAGTTTGAGTTTGTGTGTTTTATTTGCGAATTTCCATAGGAAAAATGAGCTATTGCAGTGGCCCTTATGCTAAGACCTTTGGTCGGGAGTAGCAAATGAGCACTGATCATGGTCCATAGAACACGTTTTGGGGTATAATTAAAAATCATGTATATATATATATATATATATATATATATATATATATGTGTGTGTGTGTGTGTGTGTTCGCACTCTAGCGGCCGCATTTTAAGTCCGATTTGGTTCAAATTTGGTACACATGTTGGTTGTCTACGTCGCTCGGACGAGTTCGTTAGCCAAAAAAGTGCAGCAATATGAAGCACGTTTTTTTGACCGGAAGTAACTATTTTTTCGATTTTTCCTAAGAGAATGAATTTCTTTTTTTTTTAGTTTTTTCTACAAATATAAATGCAGGACGTGATTGTACACATTTTGTTTTTTTAGGCAACCTTATAGCTCGCTTGGTTCCCCCAAAATCGATCATAACGTAAAATACCATAGAAGTACCCGGTTCAAAGCCATGTTTGGGATTCTACCGTGGGGTTGGATGCATTGTGTATTGAAGATACTCCAAAAAAGGGGGTTGGCGTGCGAAGCACTTGTGTGTTGAAGATACTCCCAATATTCGGAATAGCGTGCGAAGCAAGCAATACATTGTGTATTGAAGATACTCCCAATACGGGGGCTGGCGTTCATTTCCGAAACGCGTCATGAAAGGAAAATAATGAATTAAAGTGACGTTCAAATAATAAAGTAAGTAAACCTTTATTTAAAAAAAAACTGTTATTGTGGCTAGCACAAAGGTACAAAGAAATAAAACGCTGTTATTTTGTTAGTAATTTATTTTCAATTAACAAGAACAAAAAACACTTATTCTCTATTTGGATTGCTTATATTATTAATAATGATTTTTATTTTGCAGTTGATTTTATTCGTAACAAAATATCTCTTATTCTAACATAAGTTCGTCATACACTGCATGTTAAAAATAATATATTATAGAAACAAAGCCGACAAGGCATCAATAGACTAGAAGTATTACTAGAATATTTTCAATGAATGTACAATAACAAATATATACTATTACCTAATAATAAGAGACTATACAATGTTATAAATAAATATGATCTCATTAGTAAGACAATCCTAAAGTTTAAATTCTGTAGAGATAAATCGAATCCAACAAATTCCCAAAACAGTTTCAAGTATTTTGCAACGAAATAATGACTATATTTTAATAAATGCGTTAACATTTTTTTGAAAATAAAGTAGTATTAGTAACCAAGTTATAGAAATATCGATATAGCTCTAATTCTTTAATTTTGCATAACACCTATTGAACAATTAACAGGATCGACTTCAGAACAATAATACACGGTACAATAATATATTACAATGAAAGTTTGGTTAACAAATCCGTCTTTGGTTAGAGTGCAATTACCCTGCTTATAATCTTTGGAAATAACTGTGTTTTCTAAGCATATTCACATTTATAATTAATTCTAAGTTACAAAATCATCTTACAGTATCATTTTTTCCGTATTTACACAAGTTATTGACAAAATTAGTAAGTTGATATTTCATAAAAATCAATATTTGAAACAATATACATGCTATTTGGAGATAATACGCGAGGAGATTTTAACAAACACAAACTTGCAAGATATTTGACTGAACGCCACAATGTAGGCTATTTGTGTTTAGTGTGTTAAATGTAAAATTAAATTAAAAAAAATTTAAAACATTAATTTATGTACAAAATACACATGCACATACACTAAAAATTACATAAGTTTGAATATAAATTTAACATTGTCAGATTTTTACAAAACTGTGATTGGAAAACAAATATGTACATCACCTACTTAAAGTCTTTAACATTTTCTAAACATTTAATTCGAAGGAATTTAGCACAGATAATTAATAAAGATTACTATACAAATACATATAGGACTTATTGGGTTTTATGGGTCGGCGAAGTTCTGTCAGATCATATTATCTTATGTACTATTAGACGTTATAAAACTTTGCAAAAACACACCTTTTAAATTTTCCTTCCTTCAAAACGTAGCTAATATGTAAAATATCTTTAAACTTTTAAACACGTTTATAAATTATTCAAACTCTTCCAACACTAAGGCATTTACAATTATAAATGCAAACTAAGTAATTTACGTGTAATGTACTATTGAACACGGTTATTATTGAAAAAACAGTTTATCGAATACTAGGGGAAACCCCGTTGGATCCTTCTATACACATAATCATGTTATGTTTTCTCAATGGAAAGGTTCCGGGTTCAATTCCCATTGACCCCAAATAATTTTCTAAATGGTTTCTTAACAGACATCGTTGGCTGTGGTTCGTATTCCACGTAAAACTGTAGGTCCCGTCTTCTATAATAAAGGTGTAGGATTAATAATAACCCCAAAGCTAAGATGGTAAATAATGTTAAATGTTCCATTCAAATGATTTCGTATATTTTATAGCAGCAGTTATAAAAAAGGCTAAAAGAACCAGCAAGGCTCAGGTCTACACTTCAATAAAAAACTAAGATAAAAGTTAGAAATACAAATAATTTCTTTAAAGATTGAAATCACCTGTTGATGGAAATATTAGAGAAAACAGCTGTTTTATTTGTTATGTTATTGCTATGGTAATAAATGTAAATACATGTGTAGGTTCATCATTCTAGGCCTAACCTATGGTTTTTATTCGACTAAATTTACAAATATTGAAATAAAAAATGTTTATGTAGAAATTAATTACAGCCTATGTTACGGTACTCAGAGATAGTGTAGCTTTTTATCAGTAAAACTATTGTTTCAGTCGGTTCATTAGGTCCAGAGATTACCCCCTACATACAAACAAACAAATTTTACCTCTTTATAATATTAGTATAGAAATGCTAACAAATATGGCTTATATCTTAAAAGTCGTAAGTTTTACAAGCTACTGAAATCACAAACAAAAATAACTATAAGATTACAATTTTACCGGTTTACATCATAGTTGGTAGATAGATTGCTCAATTCGTAATTATAATGTTGCAACTAAAATGATTTAAAAAAAGATAGAGAATGTATTTTTCTTAAAGTAATTTTTTGTACAAAAAAAGAAACATTACGTGCTAAGTTTTCAAAACATAGGTTCTTAGAAACAAAGTGAAATTAATAAATAAAAGACAATTCATTTGGCTCAAAAAATAAATACTCAAAATAGCGACCCAGAAGTTAAATAACCTCTAAGTAATTATAAATAAGTAGGTGAGTACAAGAAATTGAACAATTAATTATTCAGGCATAGAAACTATTTAAAAAAATCTTAATATTATTTTTTTTACAAACAAAAAAAATGTTTAATTTTCATAATTTTTAACCATATAAGCGTCAGGCAACGAGAATTCTCGTCGATTGCGTTCGGCTATATACCGGCATCCGATTGTCAGGCAACGAGAATTCTCGTCGATGCGTTTAAATCAAAATAGATGCATAAAAAATGATAGTAAGTATGTCATATTATATATCATTGTACTCAGGACACTCTGATGATAATTTGGTACTTTTTATTACACTATGACTTATAACTATCTAGTAAAATATACATAAATAATGCTCAAACATGACAAAAGCACGTCTGTCTCGTGACAGCAAAAAATAAACGGAGTTTTCCTCTTATCTTATCATAGACCAAATATTGTCTGACAAACAAGTTAGTTGTGTCATTGCATAGATCGAGACCTGAATATTTTGTATGTATAATTGAATAATTTTTATTATTTTTTCCAAAACCTTTACTTTTGAAAATTAGGTTAAACATTTAATTATTTTACCGTTCGCAAGGCAGAAAAGTTGCAGAAAAGTTAAAAACATTTTTAATCTACAGAGCAATGTTTTTCATACCTTTCTAAAGAAGAAAATATACAATAGTATACACTTTACTTGAATAGGATACATTCTGTAGAGTGTTCAAAATGTATAGGTAATTTTTTGCAAATTGCTAATTTTTGTTATTTTACCACAAAATATTGGTTTATTTTTTAGGAACATTTTTTTTTAAATTGTTTTATGTACAGAAAACTTTTTTCTACATTTTGTATGATTTGGATTTATAATTTAATTTTTTTCCTATTTTTCCTACTTTTGAAACTTTTTTTTACCAATTTAATTTTTTTCCGTTCATAACGCAAAATATTTTATGTACACGGCAATGTTCTCCATACTTTTCTCAACAATAAAGTGTATAACAGGGTACAATTTACTTGAATAGGATACATTTTATAGATTTTTAAGTGATAATGTGTTCAATCAGTGAAAAAGTGCCTGACGCTGAGGTATATAATTTATCAGTAATTGGCCTGACGCTTGTATCTTAATATTATTGTTTTTTTTACAATAAAAAAAATGTGTAAGTTTCATCATTTTTAAATTAGCATAACTTACCTAATATAACTTTAAAATCAACAAAACTAACCACAATACCTTTGATAACACGTTAACCTTTACATATATTATAGTTGTTTTATAAAACACCTGTAACTAGTAAAATAGTTCACTAGTAATATGTATACACTTTTAAAATAATAATGATACATTTATTATACAATTAAATACTGGTAACATTATTAAATTCCTCCAAAATTGCTATATACAAGTCAGAACCTATAATGCCCGTTATTTCCCCAATAATTTAAATAATTTCAGTAATCAATATTTCGTATTATCTCCATACTCTCTGCAATAAACTTAACTACTTATTAACAATAAACAACTTCAGTTCAATCAAAATCATACGTACAGTTAATTAAGTACAGTACATGCATTCTGAAGCGTCCCACAGCGTACACAACTATAACATGATATACGGTCCACTCATGGCCTTAAATATATTAACATAATCTTATATCGATAAATATTGTCGTCCCACATTGACTACATTACAGTGTTGCCCTTGTCAGCTCTCCTGTACGACTTGACAACAGTGTACGTACGGTTTTAGAGTGAAGCTGAGATCGTGTATCTGAAATTAGAGAGAGAAAACAGCTTAAAGAAAATATATTATCGTATCAGACTTGGCCATGTTTATTGGCAAATATGTCGGTTTGCGCTGTTGCCAAGTTTGTATTGTCTTAATAGCTGTAACAGTATGCGATATTGGCAACACTGTAAACTGTAACACTGTAGCATAGATTGTGTTTGTTTCTCGACATAACGATTCACATTATATAGTAACTAAATATCTGCTGACGTATGATTAAAGTGTGAACTGACCAAAGAATAAGGTTTAGATTCGGGGAGGGGGGGGGGGATAAATAGGATGATTAAGAAAATTTGAGGTAATATATTTAACCTGTAAGTACTGTATATTTGTCAGTATGATTAACCCTTACGCCCCCGTCTTAACAGCTCTACCTAAAATAGACAAACCGGACCCAATCTCCAATCAGACCATTAGTCAATTTTACAAGTGCTCCGTCTTACAGATTATCGAAAACTTTGGACAGAATAATTAGGAAGTACATCAAACTTAAATCAATTACAGCTTAAAAAAAACCCAAGATTTAGTTTCCAAAATAAAGAAACACAGACATAAATCCTGGCTCCATATTAGTTGCGTTCGACATCACTAATTTGTACACTAAAGTGCCTGTTAATGAAACCATCTCCATATTGGTGAAACATTTGAAGGAGAATAATGTCATGCCCACTGAGAAAATAACCGAATTATCAAATTTATTAACTGTATGCTTATCCCAGAATTAATTATTTTTAATTCGATGACCAATATTTTAGCCAAAACAATGGATTGGTTTTGGGATGTCCAAAGCCGAGCATAACGGCTGAAACATTCCTAAACCAGTACCAGGAGACCGAGCTAAAGCTCGATTATAAGCAGGGCTATGATTTCAATAATAAATATTGGATTATTGAGTTTTGAGGTTAGGCCTATAACATTAAACAACTAAATAAAGGGTATATACAACATTAGGCTTACCTGTAATAAAAATACAGTTAAAGGATTAACCACAATCTCAACGCTATGCCTCAGAAATAAGTCAGGCTAAATTAAAGTATTATTTCAATATCGATTTATTCCTAGGGCCTAGTTCGCTCACGCCAATAACTACTATTATTGCAAATTTCCGTGAACATCGTTTAGGTTAGGCCTATAACATTAAACAACTAAATAAAGGGTATGTTTATTATGTATTCGTTGCCATGGTAACTATAAATAGATACAACATTAGGCTTACCTCTAATAAAATATACAGTTTAAAAGAAAGCAGATGATTATTGTAATGGCATTGAAAACATTTGCATCAGCTGTGCTTTGTATTGTTTAAAATGGACAAATTTCACTTTTTAATTTAATAAAAAGACGTAGAAAATGAATTTTCCCAGACTGGTGACCATTTACAATCGATTTCTCGTGGCCAAAAGCCTAATATAAAATCAAAAAATCAAAAATCCTTAGACTGAGATTCCAGATCCATTTAGCAGACAAACAATTATCTCTCGCTTTAGAAGATAAGATATCGAAAACCGTGACATAATATCCCCAAAAACAAACACCTTAGGAATATCACGTATTAACATAGATATATTGATGACATCATTGTCTTATATCAGGGCACGACAAGACAAATCCAGAATGTTTGTACATATTTAAACAATATACACACATGTTTGAAATTCACCTCTGAAATCGAAACTAATAACAGAATGAATTATCTAGATCTCGCAATAACGAAATTAGACGGAAGACACCTTTTCGAAATATACAGGAAGCCGACTCACACTGAACATACAATCCACGCCTCATCCGATCATCCGATTTCACATAAAATGGCAGCTTACAACAGTTTCATCCATAGATTGAGAAATATTCCCATGACGGAAGCAGACTTTCAAGAGGAGCTCACAACAATTAAATGCATTGCCGCCAATAATGGTTACAACGTTTCAATTGTAGTTAGATTGCTCAAAAACAAAACAGGAAACACAAAGAAAGAAAGAAAAATGTATGGTGCTTAACTATTACAAGCCAATTGAACACACACTTGGAAATGACCTCAACAGACATGGCTACAAGGTCGCTTATAAAACCAAAAATAATTGGAAGGGTTACTTAAGTAATACAAGCAAATTAAAAGGCAAATTTGAAGGCTCAGGAGTGTATCAATTATCACGTCGCGATTGTCCAGAAACATATGTAGGACAAACAGGAAGATCTTTTAAGAAAAGATTTAAAGAACACCTTCCGTCGGCCAAACAAAGTGCGGATCTCACAAGAACAAAGGCGAAATTTGCCAAACATATCATCCAGAATGACCATGGTTACTACAGCATAGACGGTACCCTCGAAATATTACATCGTTGTAAAAAGGGAAAGTTGATGAACGCGCTAGAACAGTTCATAGAAATATAGAAATATACAAGGACTATAAAATAGATAGTGGCAAACTATTAAATGAAAACCTAAATTTTGAATCTAACGCGTTATACAACACCGTGTTGACACATGTTGATAACGCATCATCCCTTCCAGGCGATTAACTTACCTACCATCAGTGCGTACCGGGACAGCGTCGTATGTGGTCGCTCACTACGAGTTTTAGCAATACGGGCGTGTAAGTGTGTTTTGTTTATTTATTTATTGTGTAATAGTTGTGTTAGTTATGTGTAAGTGACGAAAATGGCTGAAAATAAACTTGAAAATGGCTGAATAGCCGAAACGGCCGTCGTTTAGCGACGATATTGGAATATTGAAGACGGTAAGTCCTAAATCTAATGATTAGTGATCAATATTCGGAATGGCGACGAAAAATTGTTCTAACAAATATTTGTCCTTGTATGTTCGCGCATAACTGGTATACGCGTAAATCAAATAGGATGGAACTTGTTTTTATGGAGTGTGTTAAGTACAACGACATGAATTTTGGGAACAGGAAGTTTTGAAGTACCTATACTTACGGGAGAAAACACCAATAATATAATTTTACGACAGTTATTTAATGCTGTAAGAATTTTTATTCTTGACATTTGCCCCGTAAACCGTTAAATCGTTAAAGAGTTATAGCCTATTATTTAACTGAATTTAATGAGTAAAGAGAGATCTTTGAGTTTCTATTTTCCAACGGTTGGTATCATGGGTGCCCATATGATATTTTCCAGGGGGGGGGGATCTAGACCGGAATATGGGGCTTAAACACGTTCACTGCTAAGGACGCACATGTGAGCTTAACCCTGAACACTATGAGAAGCGGACGACATGTGCGTCCATATCACATAGGCTTAAAATTGACGTGCGAAGCACGCAATGCTCTGTCTATTGAAAATTCTCACAATATGGAGGTTGGCATGCGAAGCACGCAATGCATTGTGTATTGAAAATAATCCCAATTTGCGGGTTGGCGTGCAAAGCACGCAATGCATTGTGTATTGAAAATACTCCCAATATGCGGGTTGGCGTGCAAAGCACGCAATGCTCTGTGTATTGAAAATTCTCCCAATACGTTGGTAGGCGTGCGAAGCACGCAATACATTGTGTATTGAAAATCCTCCCAATACGGGGGTTGGCGTGCCAAGCACGCAATGCTCTGTGTATTGAAAGTTCCTCCAATACGGGGGTTGGCGTGCGAAGCACGCAATCCATTTTGTATTGAAAATACTCGCAAAACGTTGGTAGGCGTGCGAAGCACGCATGCTCTGTGTATTGAATATACTCCTAATACGGGGGTTGGCGTGCAATGCACTGTGTGTAGGCCGCTTCACATAGTGTTCAGTGTCAAGCTCACATGTCCGTCCTTAGCAGTGAACGTGTTAAGGGAATATCGTAGCGGACCATTGCAGCAATAGATAAACTAAAACATTATCGCTATATACAGTACTAATCAGTTTACCTATTGTTCATAGTCTCAGGGATGCCATGTAAAGTGATAGAGCCGCAAGCCATAGTGATCTCCCCGCGCTGGGAATAGTTGCACTTCCTGAAACAAAACATACAAAATTGAGTTTTTTAAACGTGATGAGAAAACAAACTTTGTTTTATATCTTGTACGCAGTTTTCTTAAAGCCTTTTTATGGATCAATAAAGTGCTTCCAGCTTCGTCGGACAAACATTCAAATATTTATAGGCGAACTTGAAATGTACATTTTTCTTTAAAGTTCTACAGTTTTGCAAGCATATATGTTTGGTCAGGAAATTGAACTAATTTTGGTTAATTATTAAGGAAATTTCAAATCTTTGAAATTAATCAACCTGTTTACATTTATCTTTTATATTTTTTTCAGTTATAGTTTGGTTACTGTAGCCCGTGCATCACTGAGGATGGCACATTGTCGTTGAAACTCGTTTGAGGTAAGTAAACGTATTTATTGTGAGATTTTGTGTTCAGGTTTTATTTTACGAGTATCTATAACCATTGTATTTGGATAACCTAATAGAACTCCGATCCTATGCAATATTTTGTTCCACTGGAAATTCGACGATAGTGGCGTTATCTATTGGGAAATCGACGGAAGCTGTATGAAACACCAGTGCTACCAATGATTTCTCCCTAGCGCTACCTCGCGGCGCGATCATGTACTATTTTCGCGACAACCTTTTTTCCGGCACAAAGCCCCCTTATGGATGCAAGATCTATTTATTATTCATGATCTATGCTATAACTACCTTATCTTGAAATTGATTAACTAAACCCCTTTTCCTGAAATGGCATGATTTATAGATTTAGTCAAATTTTTAAACTGTATCTCAACACACACAAAATGATGGTTGGCACTATTTTCCCCCGACCCCTTCTATACCCCGTGCGCGATAACTTTTCACTTGGGACTTGCACAGTTTGGCAACGCTGCGGGGCGGCTCGCTACCCCATCCCTCCCATCACATGTATCCGGTTGGACGATGACTCACAACTAGGCTCCTAATGAAAATTACACTTTTTCTTCAAAACTTAATGAAAAGTTCATTATGACTATGCATCATAAAGATAATTTTCTAACAAGAAATAATATATAAAAATATTTGTAATCAGACAACTAATAGGTCTGGAAAAGGGGTCAAACTAAATATATTGTGTTCGTTTTGCGGAAAAATTAACATGTAACTATAAAACAAATACTATTGAAAAAATAGCTAATTCTAAATAATATAAACTTTCAAAAATATCGTTTTTAACCTGCTGACATTAAATATCTTATTGTAAAATGTAAAAATTAGAGTTCTGTTGCTTCAAAAATGTTCATGTTGGGAAGGTCGTAGTAGATTGTTTTTGTTGGAAGAACAGTGTTTGTATATTTTTTTGGATTGTATCCCGGGAATTGCCCCCTCTCCCTACAATCATTTCCGCCCGACAAGCAGTTCACCACCACGCTCCTGTGTTTGTAGATGTGTAACTGTGCCTTTTGGGTCAGTTCGCGTTGTATGTAACTGTGCTTGTGATTTGCGATTGTGGCCGACGTTTTTAGTAATGCCGAGCAGTCAAAGAAAAGCACTCAATAGTCGGGCTATATTATAGGACGTTCGTTCTCATTGTCGTGCGGTATTTCAAACAGGAGAAAACAAACAATGGGCCGTTAATAAATGTAAATCAAGTTTTAAAACGGGTTGCGGAGGCTTGTAATATAAGTCAACGAACAGTGGTAAATATTGGAAACCAGGAGAAAACAGCTGAGAAAAAGGATGACGGGAGTCCTGTAACACCAGGTAAAAAAATAAATAAACAAAAACCAACCACTGATATTGATAATTTTGACAACGGTGCAATAAGGCGACATGTATAATGTATACTTTTACTACAATAGAAAAGAAGTTTCAACTGTTCCCAAACTGTTAAAAAGTATGAATGAATGTGGAATTTTTTGGGGAAAACACACATCCTTTCGTAACATTTTAAAGAAAATTGGATTTAAGTATAAGAAAATAAACAAACGTAAGGTAGGCCCTACTACTTGTATCTGACGTGGCACTGGCAAGGTATCGTTTTTAAGGGCTTCCATACATATTGACTGGAATAAAACTGTATTTTTGGACGAGACATGGATTGATCAAAACACTACGATAACTATATAGGTTGGACTAATGAAACTGTACAGGGTAGTCTGGGGGCACCAATTGGGAAAGGGAGTAGAATTATTGTTTGCCGTGCTGGATCATCAAAAGGGTGGATTAAATCTGAACCACTTATATTCGGTTGAAAAAAGACTAACGACTACCATGAAGAGATGAACTCAGGGTTGATTTAATTACCTGGAATTTTTAATAATGTTTTAACTATTACATTTTACAACTATAAACAACACTTATAATTGTCAAATTTTAATAAATTTTAGATATTTATTATCAGTAAAGTATGACCAAACATGTTATGATAAGAAATATTAAAAAATGTCTCAGAAGAAAAACATAATAATTTGCAATTTCGAAAGAGCCTTCTCAGGAAGTGCACCTGTGAGCCAGCGCAATAAGACACATCCGCTCGTCTTAGCAGTGCGACGTTGCCGATACCATTTTTACATTAAACTCCAAAAATCCCAAGTGCAAAGTTATAGCGCGTATAGTATAATATCGTATTGCGGAAATAATGACATATTATTGCAATTTCATGTCAGTAGAGTTTTGTTGTTAAAATTTAAGCACTGGTTAATATAGTTCAGCGTTTATTTTTATGTACATGGTAAAGACTTCACATAACAATATCTAGAAATTATTCAAACATAAACTGTAAATTATTAGGTGGATGGACCAGGGGAAGAAGGCTTGTTGAGTGGGGGATGAAAGTATGTTAATTTTGGAAAGAATTTAATTGGAACATCTTATTATTAGGTTTATAAAAGGCGGAGTATGAGTTATGACTAAGCTAGGAAAATAAGTTTTAAGAGAGCAATAGAAGCAGTCAGGGTAACTATATAATAGGTTTAAGTAAACTAATGAAATAAATTGTTAGCAATATTGTTTACTCATTTCTTATATTAAATTCTCAAATTTTTGTAAATCAAAACATAATAATACTTATAACACATATAACGCAAACTTATGATTTTTATATAATAATGATTTATCCATACATATATCAGTTTTAAAACAATGCTGTTTTTTAAAGCCAAATTTGTCATTAAAAAGCAATATTTATTATTTAAATTTGTTAAATGGAGACCTATTTGTGAAATTTGATCTCAAACATTAGTATTTTAGTCTAAAATAGGTTAATTAGTTAAACAATTGCAGTTTTAGACGGTTACAATAAATATATATGAGTTATATTCCTTATTTTGAGCAGTGCAACAATATCCATCTCAAGCTGTTGTTTGGCTTTAACAACTTTCACTGTTAATTGTGACGAATATTGCTCCTATTTATTAGACACTTTTTAAGCATCATCATAAGTTTGCTGCCTCCTAATAACTGTGTCACAAACCTAGGTTTCACCATCTAGTGAGTTTGACACGTTTACATGTTTTACACAAAAATGTTAACACATAAATAACAGGTATATAATAACGGGGTGAAAATAACTCAAGAGCTATTCCATTTTATAACAGTACCAGATATACTCTATCACAGACAACAACATTATTGATTCAACAACATAAACCTCTCATTTTGTTACATACATTAAACAAACAAATGAGTTTTTTTTTAATCTCAGAAGGATACTTTTACCCTAATTTAAACTATATTATAAACTTGACCCTATTAACTATAAGTTTAAAAAGGTTGTAGTTATAACAAAATAGTAGTGCAATATTTCCGTACGAGTATATTATGCCATTATTTAAATTTCTCTTAAACAACATTATAATCAATATTTATCTCAACTCTAAACGTGCATTATCAAAGAGAATATTTCAAACAAACGAAACTATATTTTCTTTAGTACACATTAGTTTTTTTTCTTCTGAGAACTATTACAACATCTGATTGAACTGACAAAGATATTACCACGTGTTAAAAACAAAACATATGCGAAGGGAATTGTTTATTTAGGCTTTGTCAAAGATGTTCTCACACCACGTGGGATCAAAATAAACAAACCAAGTGTTTTAAACAGAAATGTGTAATGGCGGATAGTTAGACAAGTTTACAGCTACAAAATAAAAATTGTAAGTTTATCTAACATATTCATTGCTTGTTTTTTGTGAAAATGCAAATTTTTATTAACTTTAATTCAATGAGTTAATGGTTTTAAACATTATGGAATACCAAAATATCAATATTTTATAATGCCTTTAAGAGAAATGTTGACAAAACTGTTATACAGCTAATTAATTAATTACCTAATGGAGTTTATAAAAATAGAGAAATATATTCGTATAATAATAATAAATATTAATACTTAATAGAGGCAGTTTCCATGTTTGTATTTAAAAGTAATAAAAGCTTAATAATAAATTAAACAATAATTTACCTCATTTGGCTCCGCCACGTGACTTCTTTGCTTCAGTTTTCCTGACGCATTTCAGAGCTTGTGCCCCATCCTCAGAGAATCACTCTCTCGAGATCGTCAACACATAAAATATAAAAGTGTAACGGTACCCACCGTGTTGTAACTTTGTGTTGTGTAATATGTTGTGTAACTTTTATATTTTAATGTCTTGAAGATCTCGAGAGAGTGATTCTCTGAGGATGGGGCACAAGTTCTGAAACGCGTCAGGAAAACTGAAGCAAAGAAGTCACGTGGCGGAGCC
The DNA here is from genome assembly GCA_018207615.1 of Philaenus spumarius. Classification (NCBI taxonomy): domain Eukaryota; kingdom Metazoa; phylum Arthropoda; class Insecta; order Hemiptera; family Aphrophoridae; genus Philaenus; species Philaenus spumarius. Next base: position 44,949 of record JAGFPH010001182.1, read on the forward strand.
AAATGAGGTAAATTATTGTTTAATGAAACAAACGTGATTTGGATACTAAAACAAAATGAATCTTAATAATAAATGTAGAGTTTATGTCCTAGACTAGAGTAAAACAATAGAAATATTGTGAAACAAATTGGGGGACGAGGACGACCAAAATAACTTTTTAAAAAAATATTTTTATTGCACTTATTTGTAGAGTGGGCTGGAACGGTAGAGTGTTATTGACACAATTTTACAAAACATGTTTTAGTTAGGCCCTATGTTTGAAATAGGAGAGCATTGTGATCTGCTGAGTTGGTGAACCAGTTCACTGCCAGCTGGGAATAGTCCTGAGTGTTGCTTACAGTTTTTTTTGTGTGTTTTTGAGGTTATAAGTAAGTTTGTTGGTTGACACTATCTGGCTACGGGACGGCAACTTCAATCTTGAGAACTTAAAACAAGTTCTTTCCGCGAACTTCTTAAACTCTTATCGCAGTTAGGACTGATCTAAAGCCCCCCACACACCATACGATTTGTCAGCATACATGTCGACCGCGGAGAGGAATTCCCAGCGGACTTGACCGACAGGTCGAAACGTGTATGGGTTCTTTCCGACTGCCGGATGATATTTGTTTAGTTTCAGAATTTGTGTGGGCTTTGATGAGTGAACACGGCGAGTGAAAACAAAAAGTTTTGGGAGGAATTAATTGAAGTTTACAGTGGTATTCCGTGTTTGTGGGATGTAAGCAGCATTCAAACAAACACATGAGGCATTACGAAATAAACCTTTTTGTTTGCCTTGAAACACTCATTCTGTAGCGCCTCATAGATAGCAAAGCATGTCTCACCAATGGATTTCCCGCAACAATGGGGGGGGGGGAATGGCACAGCTGAATGCCAATTGAATGCCAATATCAATTTGAATTACAGTTCCATTACATACATTTACTGTGGAATAACTCATATTTTTTTAAAAATTTTACAGTTTTAAAATTCACAGAATTTAAGAACATTTACATGAAGTTCAACTTCACTATCCATTTTCAGTAACACCCGTTACATTCCTTTTTTCTATATTTTAGGCTAACTAAGATATAGTTAGCCTTCGTTGAAAGCCGAAGTTGATTTTAGATTTTGTTGTTCCTCGGCGATCCATTGAGAAAACAAATGTTAAACGAAATAACGTTCTCAATAACAATAATTACAAGACGACGCAATAGTACAACAAAGAAGAATCGCGGGAGAGCACATGGATGGAAGCGAAGGAAACCGTCATCCAACTGTATACAAGCAACATCTGAGACGCGTGGTGGGGGGATAGGTGGCGCGAGTGAGTCACAGCGGCACTGCACCTGCTTCGTGTCACTCTCGCGTTTGTTCTCATTACTGTAAATGTATAAACAACGATACCGACTAAACCAGCCAGGAGATTTTAAAAATTAAAAGTGTAAAATTAATTAAAAACTATTGTCTTCAAAATGACTACCTGCGATTTGCATTTTTCGTTTTGTAACACAATTATTTTATTATTATTTTTTAAACCAGCAACTTAATTAAAATTTAGCTTCATTGGCGTGAATTATAATCTTATTCCGTTCACAAATCAGTTTTGCAAATGAACATCGGACGAAAATTCCACCAATAAACACCAATACAAAATGGCTCTATTTTGGTGCTGCGCCGTGGTGGCAGAATTTGGAACTAATCCTGGGATGTTTAGCCTTAAGGACTTCGTAGGTTCTTCCAGTTGCCTAAAATCTCAGTGTGGCCTTTCTTTTACGCCTATGTGCTATGGAAGCACATGTGCGTCCGCTTTAAAATATTAAGTCGGATCGTGTATGGGGGGCTTTAGGTTTCCGTTCAATTGAAATCTTGTATGTACTATGTTACAACGTTTAAAGAAGGCAGTAATCTCGTATTTCAACAAGTCACTATTCTTTTAAGTAAATCAAAAAGACATTCAACAACAAGTGCCAATACAATATTTAATTATTTTAACGACGAAAATCAGTAGATTTCTGTAGTATAATATTCATATGATAATTTGCATTTAGTTTATATTATAATAATAGGTCTCATGTAATTTAGTGAAATTATTAACTTGTATCATACATGAGTGTCCAATTAATATGCTAATATATTAATATATGTGGGCTACATAGACAAATCAATTTCCAATGCTCTCAACCTTTATTACATTATGCATATCATCCGTTTAACAAGGCAATGGAAATCACGTGTAGCTGGTACTTTATAAAAAATATGTTATATACCGTCAATGTGATAAATAATGTTATGTGTCGAATTAACGTATGAAGTTTCAAATTTTGGCACATGTGTATGGATTAAATAAATGTATAAATAAAAAACATTGGTTGTGCTTAAGTCACACGTTAGAAGTGATAACTTCTATGACCGATTTATATGTATATCAGTATTAATGTTAGAGGAGAATAAGGGTCAACAAATTACACACGCAAATATAATGTCAAAAAATATTGTATCATATTTTAAAATTATTTTTGGACTCCTAAAAATGGTACATAAGTAATTTAAGTATATTTTCAGTTATCAGTAAATCTGCAGAACATTATATTTAATATATTTTCTCACTTTATACATTATACATTTTTATTCCATTTCAAGCGTGTATATAATCTAATTATATCAAATTATAAATAATCAATATGAAAATTGACCATATTCCATTTGTTTAATTCAAAATAGAGTAAAAGTCTTTACCTTTGACTAAAAAAAATCAATGTGGTTTTGAATTTCCTAAAGTTTATAAGAAATTGTACAAATTTTCAAATTTGTTAATTATCCTAAAAACTGTTAATTTTCCCCCCAAAAAATAATATGATTTCCTTTCTGTCTATCAGATTTTAAAATGCGCAATCAAAGGTTATACATTTTCCATTTAAAAAAGTTATAGAAAAGTTATGGAAAAATCCTCAAATAATAATACATATTATTGTAACTGTCAATGCACTTACCGACTTTCTGTACTAACGAATCCAACAAAGAAAATTCAACACTCTTATCTATATCATGAGTCACTTTCTAATATATACTTAGAAAGAGGTAACGAAATATTTATAACAGAAATTTTAGTACTATTAAAAAATAATACAATGATTTTAAGTTATATTTTGGACTTATTCAAATGAACTGTTAATTTATTCAAATTAGACTAAAAGTATTCAAAAACTCTCACCGATGTACAATATACTCCCTCTCCACGCTCTGACTTGCGTCTACGCAAAAAGTTGCGTGACGCGAGTTTTCAGAAACATAGTCAAGCGAAAGTGACCAACGGGCCAATAGAAGTTATCACTTCAAAAACTCTTGAACAATATTATTTTTTTATAAACTAATAGAATAAGAAATTTGAAAAGACACTTATTCACTTGTGTTTTTCTCTCTTTAATTGTATTGACATTTTAAGAGGTGCAGATTAAATGTTTTTAGATTAACTTTTTGATTTTTTAGCAGTTAGACAGTAAAGCACTAAATGTGTCAAAAATAGTTCTGAAGAAATTCAACCTAATAAATTTAAATTTAGGTAATTGCAAGCTGTACTTAATTTGGTGGCGGTGTGTATACTGGTTTCCTCCGTAAAATGAAGGACCTTTCGTTTTCTTGCCGTTTACCCCATCTTAAAAGAAATTATACTCTCTAAACCCGTCTTCAACTAACAAGGAATAATACATCCATTAAATGGG
>JAGFPH010001182.1:48656-64869 GCA_018207615.1 Philaenus spumarius
ATAGAATAATCCTTATCTATAAACTAGAATTCCTTACAAATATTTGTTTATCAAGTTCTTCGGAATAGATCAATGAAATTAAATAAAATGAAACGAAACGAAACGAAATGAAAATAGTGATTTTATTATGACATGATGATACTAAAAATTACAAAATAAAAACAAACACTTTTTAGAAATGGTCTAATAAACTCTGGAAAACAGAAATGTGTCTTATTATTAAGTATACAATAAAGCTAACAAACTAAGTAACACCTAATAAAGGAGAAGACAACATGAAATGAAAACAGTGTAAACAAATAATAATACAAAATACAAAATTTCTCATAACGTAAACATCGTAAAAATGAATACTATAGAATGATATGGAGCCATCATCTACAATATACATATGTTTTCTTAATCATTAAACTGTTTTAATAGTTCCAGCCTGGCATACATGCATTAAAAAAAAATCAATTTCGTTTTTCAATTCGTTTTAGCAAATTATGCTACTTTAGCCTTGCAGATTAGGTCAAGCAGCTCGGGCTAACTTTAATAATCCACGAGATAGTTAATTTGTCTATTTTAACAGTCAAATAACTGCAGTTGTTTAGGCCGAGAGTTAGGTACTGCTGGTGCTATACTGATGTGTCGGCCCTGCCTATACATTCAGCCAACCATCTCGCCTTCAGAGCCTCCAAGCAACTAAGAAGATTTGCTCGTATAGTATGGATGGATTCTGCTCTGAAGTCTGGTTCAGTTCCGAAATTTTCCCCCGTTTATTTTCCAATCCCGGCACCAAAAACATTTATGTTTATGACTTTCTGTTCAAACTTTCTTCTCAATTTATCCGCACTTAAAATCATAACTTTTACAATATACTTTACATTCATTTTAACGTGAACAAACGTAAATTGTTGCAATCGAACCTAATGCTAGTAATATTAGCCTTAAAAATAACAAAATAAAACATTCAAGAAAAGAAAAAATATTTCATCTTCTATTCGCATCCCCAATGAAATACGAACTTTTAAATTGTTTATAGCACCGGCACAAAGGTTAACCAATGCGACAGCTATTGAATGTTTACACGACGTATCAAAGAGGGCGCTAATGTAGGCGAATCGAACGGTTGTTTTGTTTGTCCGTCTGTTTTCGACTGTCGATAAATATTTAACCCTGGAAGCGATTCGACGGCGCCACTTGATTATTTACAAAGTTCTGCAGACAGTGCAAAAGCCTTCGCACGGACGGAATTGGAATGCACATTCCGCGCATTCCCGGAAAACTTACAAAGCGTTGGAAATATGGTGTTCGTGTTTGCATTTTAAAATAACCGTTAACCCGCTACATGTCTTCTTGAAATGGGTTTCAGTTGCGACATTTACATTATTTTTCTCGTTAAATCATTTTATCCTTTATAAGATATCAGTTTAATTGAGATTTTCGTAAAATATGAATAGTGTTTTAACAAAACGTTTGGTGACATAGTTTGAAATTGTTGAATATAATGGTCACAGTAGGAGAATCAAAACATTAATGAAAACTTTTAAGATAATCAAAACATTGTACTGAAATGTTTTTATAAGTTTGTCGACAATGCAAGGTCGTAGCACAGAGGATATAAGTATTACTTACTCTGTGGTCGTAGCCAGGAAAACTTTCAGGGGGGGGGTCAAGACCGGGGATATGAATTTAAGGGTCTGCAGTAAACGAGAAAGCAACCGGAAACTCAACCGCTTCTCACTGTATCCCTATCTAAACAGTGCAATTTCTTGCAGCTGAACGCTTTGACATTGCCTCATTTCAAACCATTTTATAAGTCTATCTTTTGTAATTGAGTGTTGAAAAAAAAAAAAACTGAATATATTTTATAAAATTTCGGATCCGGCTTGCAAATTATTTATCATTATAAATTTGTTATTGTGTTAGGAAAAAAATCAAACTTTGTACTTACAAAATGTCAATTACATAACAAATCAAAAGCATTAAAAAAAATGTAAATTGCAAGGCGGATGCGTATTGTGACTGTGCTTAAAATGAGACCTTGCAAACAATTTTACGATAAAAAGTAAACGAAAGAAATGGTTTGAAATTTAACATTGCTCTTATGGGATCAAAATCCAAGATGACCGCCACTACAGCAGACCCTTAAATCATCATATAGTTAAAATCATCATTTAAACTATAAAAATCAACAAATTAATAAATCAAAAACATCAAAGACTCAAACATCAAAACATCAAAGTGCAGTGTTAAAGTGAAAATAAATAAAACTCAATAAGTGGGGAGTTAAAATGCATCAAAATGAAAGTGCTAAGTGTATGAGAGTGAGAGAGAACCAAACATTAAGTAGCTTTAATATTTCATTTGATTGTTAAGACAGATCTCGAGGTTAGAAAGAAAGCAAACTAAATCATACCCAGAGCATTATGTCATAAGTAACATTCAAATAAACTACCATCAATTCATAAATAATTGTGTTGGGACTGGTTTATTAGGATTAACCACAAGAGGTTCCAAAACACCTCATAAGTAATTGGAATCAGTCGCTGGTCCATCTTAAAATCTTTCAAATGAATCAATAAATAATTTAAGTAGCTTTTTTTATATCAAATTAGTATGCTAGTAATTAATTCAAATAATAATGAATTGAAGTAAGACGTGGCAGGTTTTAAATTAATAACTTCATTATGCACTGGTAATTAGGATGAATCTAGATTCGATAATTAAAATAAAATACAAAGATTAAATAATGTTAGGAGAGCTAGAGATTAAAAACTAGCACAGTCCTCCTTAGACGGATGTAAACTTCATTGTAAAAGATTGTACGACTATAAATTGAATATAGCAGATGAAGATCTGTTTTTAAAAATTGTAAAGAACAATTTTACTGCGGGAACTGTTTTGAGAAATTTTCAGAATGTACATAACCATTTTGTGAGGAGATCTCTGTACTTATTTCTACCTAGATTCTTTGGAGAACGTCATATGCCAAGCTAAAATTTGATCCGTAAGTCGGATCTGATCGAGCCCAAAAAAAACTTGCAAACATTACAATTCAAAATAATTCGACCACGCAGCTGAACCGCTGACGTGAGTTCAGCGAATTTCCAAAATTAAGTTTATAGGGTTTCAACCAACAATTTGGGAAATAGGTCTATTCACGACGGTGGTGAATAGCTGCAAAATGGTTCGCACGCTATTCCGCATATTGGGACTATCTTCAATGCACAAATCATTGCGTGCTTCGCACGCGAACCCCCGTATTGGGAGTACCTTTAATACAAAATGCATTGCGTGCTTCGCACGCCAACTCCACGGTGGAATCCACCACAAGGCTTTCAACCGGGTACTTCTATGGTATTTTACGTTTTGATCGATTTTCGGGGAACTAAGCAAACTATAAGTCGCGTAAAAAAACAAAATGTGCAGAATAACATTCTACATTTGAATTTGCTGAAAAAACTCAAAAACAAATTCATTCTCGTGGGAAAAATCTAAAAAAATAGTTACTTCCGTTCAAAAAATCTGCTTCCGATTGTTGGATTTTTTTGGCTAACGAATTCGTCCGAACGACGTAGACACCCAACATGTGTACCAAATTTGAACCAAATCGGACTTAAAGTGCGGCCGCTAGAGTGCGAACATATATATATATTCGCACGGTTCTGGGGACCATGATCGGTGCTCATTTGCTACTCCTGACCTTTGGTCTTACCATAAGGGCCACTGCAATAGCTCATTTTTCCTATGGAAATTCGCTAATAAGTCTTATACTTTGTGTAAAACAATATTTGATTTCGATAAACACTCTTTCCTTAAGGGCTGAAAAATCAAAGCAAACAATTCATTACTCCCTTATTAAACTCAACGTTCAACCTTGTTTATCCCTTTAAATTTTTGTCTGTAGCCTTTAGTCTTTGATACCTGCAACCCTTAGCACAATGGGCGAATGCATTTGTATAGAGATTAGTTTATGGTAGTCATCCGAAACTTCAATTAAAAATCTACCTGTGACTGTAGACCGAGCTAAAAGGAATTCAGTATACTCTTAAACCTGACTAAGCTTTGGCCATATCTTGTCTAATTAACGCATGTTATAAAGTAAGTGTTATTACATATTACTTCGGCTCGCGTTAAAATGTCGAAGTATTGAAATCTTGCGAAAATTCTTGTGTGTCTGTCTGTCTATCTGTCGACCCGATGCATGCACTCACAGATGTCGCGTCGTAGAAAACTTCTGGTGGTGCCAAAATCTTCGTAATTTTATTGCGGCGAATTGAAAAGCTTTTTGAGCTTTCTAGGGTGAGTCGTAGCGCGTCGGGGGTCACGTTTTTTAGATAAAGTTTTGAAAATACAGTGTGGGGTATCGTTTTATATGCTTTTGGGTACGGTAAAACCGATTTTGATAGTTAAAAGTCGTAGCGCGTCGGTGTCACGTTTTTGGGTCAACATTTTAAATATACAGTGGGGTATTTTGAAAATGCACTGGGGTATTTTGAAAATACAGTAAGGTATTTTGAAAATACATTGGGGTATTTTGAAAATGCACTGGGGTATTTTGAAAATAAAGTAAGGTATTTTGAAAATACAGTGGGGTATTTTGAAAATTCAGTGTGGGGAATCATTGTATAACTTTTTGGGTACGGGAAACCCGATTTTGACAGGTATAGAGTCATAACTCGTCGGGGTCATGTTTTTGGACCAACATTTGAATATACAATGGGGGTCCAAGTGACTGCATGTATGTGTGTGTCTGTCAGTGAACACGATATATGCGCCCACAGACGTCTTAGAAAATTTTCTGGTGGTGCCAAAATCTTCGTAATTTTATTGCGGAGGGTTGAAAAGTTTTTGAGCTACCTAGCGTGAGTCGTAGCGCGTCGGGTTTGGTTCAAAATTTTTAAAATACGGTGTGGGTTATTTTGAATATTACAATGTGGGGTATCGTTTTATATGCTTTTAACCGGTTTTTATATGGGTCCGGAAAAACCGATTTTGACAGTTAGAAAAGCCGTAGCGCGTCTGGGACATGTTTTTGGATTCAGTGTGGGGGTATAGTTGTATATGTTTTTGGGTACGGGAAACCCAATTTTGACAGATAAAGAGTCATAACTCGTCGGGGTCATGTTTTTTTATCAACATTTGAATATACTATGTGGGGTCCGTGTGTCTGCATGTATGTGTGTTTGTCTGTCAGTGGACACGATATATGCACTCAAAGACGTCGTTGAAAATCTTTTGAGCTTTCTAGCGTGACAGAAACGTGACGTGCGTGACTAAAACGTCACATTTTTAAGTATTTAAAAAAAAACACGAGCCGAAATCTCGAAAAAGTGTTCTATATTTTCATCTTGTTTTATTTTGTCTTCATGATTTGGGTCCGCAAGACTAACGAGGGCTAAGAGCTCAACAAAACACTGACAAAATCTTAAATTGAGAATTTCATGGTTGTTATTTCTTAAGCAAGTCAACCTTGTAGTTATTTTTATGTACACAATCGCCATGTTTTTTACGTAATCGTCATTACGTTACTTATTCAGCAAACTCAACCAATCAGCATTTTTTTAATGAGAATAATTTTCTACATTCATTATTAATTAGAAATAAGGAATGTATTCATAAGAGTAGTGTTTGTGTATAATTTATAAAACTAATACAATCTCAAATTGAATTCGCTAATGAGCTTGCAAATGAATATTTAAATTAAATTATTCCACCAAGGAGAATACATTACTTTTCAGAGATTAAAATCGTCATCTCGGGCGTCGGGTAGAGTCCTTCTGCGTTGCATGTAACGTTGACTCTGTCGTCTTCAGGTTTTACGACTGCGAGCGCCATCTTCTTTACTGGAACTGAAATTAAATATTTTCTTTACAAACAGTAGATGGAATAAAACTTCGTATAACACTGGGACTGAAAATATACAAACATAAAATAAAATTATCATGAGTTTGTTTACAAAGGGATGCAAGCATTTTTTTACAATAATATTTCCAACGTTGTTTATACTAAGTAGAACATGAAAAGGTTATTTAAAATGTTAAAAAATACTGATTTTCAACTGAGAGGACAAGCGAAGGAAACTGTTTTATTAAGTAATGACTAATAATTTATTAAGTAATTTTTTAGCACCTACTAAATTAGAATTTAGTCGTTGAGGGGGAGACTTGAAAGGTTTCATGAAGTGAGGTCAAAAGTATTTGGGAAAATATAAAAAGGAAAATTTGCTATCCAAAAGTCGTATTTTAGACCCGATTTCTGGACGGAGTTTAAGTAAATTTTGAATATTTTTTAATTGTAAGGTTTATAAATTTTCTCAACATTCGTTGATGAATTTGTTCTTTCTTAAGTCTTATAACAAAGTAAAAATAAACGGTACCAGAAACTGGCACACACTTTCTTACAAACATATCTAAATTATTAAACAGATTCACAATGACTTTATTATTGTAGGAGAGGTGATTATAAACTAGGAGATTAACTAATAAATATTATTATTATTAACTAGAGATAAAACTATTCGATCAATTTCGAACAAATTTTCACCAAACACGTCAATTAGGCCTGTATAGATGCACGAAAAAAGGTTTTGGAAAATTTCGAAAACAACCTCCTTCGTGGCCAAAAAAACCCCAAAAATCAGATATTATTATTAGCTAAACGAGAATTTTTAAAAAGATACGGTTTTTTGCATATGGTAGGGCACATTAAAAGCTAAAAATAGGCTAAGCCAAATTTTATCAAAATCGTTAGAGCCGTTTTTTATAAAAAAATAATAACTGATTTTTTGGGGTTGTTTTTCAAAAAATTTCTTAGCCGTTTTTCGTGCATCTATACAGGCCTACTTGACATGTCTGGTGCAAATTTGTTTGAAATCGATCGAATAGTTTTCGCTCTAGCTTTGTATACATACAAACAGGCATGCATACAAACAAACATACAGACGTACAGACTTGCAGACAGACATTTTGTAATAACCACTTTTTTGGACTCAGGGGGTCCGAAAACGAATATTTCCACAAAAATCTCAACATCGATTTTTTTTGCGATCACTATACTTTCTCTATACTATAGTATAGTGAGAAAGTAAAAGTCAATCTTGATTGTGAATAAATATTGAAGTTGATCCAATATTTGTTGGACCATACATCAGTGTCACGTGAACTATTCCTACGTTCGCCGATATTAACTGCACGTGTTACTTAATTTAAAAATCTATGTTGCATGGAACATCCAAATATTTCAAAAAGAAAGGGTAAAATACAGTAGCTAATTACCGACAACAAGCTAAAAACTGTATCCATCACTTTAATGTAAAATTTAAATGATTTGAAATTTAAATTCTGCCAATAACTATTTTTGTTCTAATACATAATTAGATGGTAAAAAGTATTTAAAAATAGTAATTGTTAATTTATTGTACTAAACAAATTGAATGATAAAAATGTGTATTTTACTTTCTCACTATACTATAGTATATGTTATAAAATGTTATACTATACTATAGTATAGAGAAAGTATAGTGATTTCAAAAAAATAATTTATAATTTACCGCACCTAACAAACAAAATCAGAGAACTAGCTTTGGCAACTTTAAATTAAGTAAACTGTCGTAACTAATTCACACGGTCGATTCACTTAAATGTACAGTATAACAAATTTAAACAGTGGCTAAATATACTTGGAATCGGCTAGACTCTGTTGGGCTAAATAAGCCATAATTATTAATTTATTTGCTGAACATGACTCACTGCCTAATTTCGTAAGCTTCGCGGTTAAAGACAATTTTACCTGGACAATATAATAATGTAGGCCTACTATTCACTAGAATATTATTCATACAGCAATCAATAAAACAACCCTTCTCTATTGGTGACTGAACTTGCTCTGTTCGTTTGTACGCATAGATCGATAAAGCTCATTGATAGACAATTCGATAAATCGAATAGCAACGTCTAGTTCAAGATACACCCCCCGGCAAACCCAAAAATCTCATTTGCTTCATAACAATGTATTTAAATGTAAACAAAGAGTGTTATTATTATTTTGTATTAAACTATTCAAAAATTACAAATACTCCCAATTCGGGAGTTAGCGTGCGAAGCACGCAATGCATTGTGTATTAAAATTACTCCCAATACGGGGGTTGGCGTGCGAAGCACGCAATACATTTTGTATTGAGAATTCTCCCAATATGGGGTTGGCGTGTAAAGCACTGTGAGTCGGCCGCTTCTCACAGTGTTCAGTATCAAGCTCACTTGTGCGTCCTTAGGTCCTCAGTCCCCGTCTCCTGACCTGACCCCCCTCCCCCAAAAAAAGGTGGCTACGGTCTTGATGAACAAAGGTGGATTTTTCTTGCAGAAATGCGGGCAATAATAATAAATTGTATTTGCATGCAAAATTTAATAATGTACAGAACAATTGTTACTTTAGGCCCTACTCTATACACTATCTGCAAAAATAAATATGTAGGCCTACACATTACAGAAGCAGACTGAACTAAACTGCTTGCAAGGAAGTACTGCATTTTTGTAAACAACAGCCTGTTACATATCGTTATCTTTTAACCATTCAGTTTCTTTAAAAAAATAACAGATAGCGTTACTAGTATTGATTTACAGGGATTAATTTAGTGTTAAAACAGCTTCTTTAAAAAATAACAGATAGCGTTACTAGTATTAGTACTTCGAACAGAAAAATACAAAACGAACCCGTACATTCATAGTCCTCAAAAGGTTTTAACAGCGTGTTTGTTTTCCCTTCAAAATTATCAAACTTCACCGTCGCTACGAACGTGTGCTAACGCGACCAGTAAAAACACAACTTTTCAAATTACCAGATGAATTATCAACAGACTCCAAACTAATATAACTTCGCTTGTTTAAATTTCGCTCTGAATTATTTGTAGAGCCGGAATTAAGCCTTTAACTTCCCGCAGGGAGGCGCTTCGCCGGTTGATTAAAGATAAAATACTCTGAGGAATTTCGCAAGACTTGTGAAACTTTGTAACTGATAATCAACCCCTTCTTTATCCACACGCTCTGAATTAACACTGCATTTTAATTAGTGGTTTATCCAGATTGAAGGTTAATTGGTTTATTTTCTCATTATGTAGTACGTCTGCGACCTAATATTGGAGAAGTTAAATTATCACCTCATCAAAATTACATGGTCTTAATACATTTTCAATAAGTCTCTAGGACCAAAATTATTACATAGCTTAAAAGGATTTGCTACTGAAAAGGGGGAAATGTATTAATGGAAAGCATTTTTTAATATTTTTTTGAGTAGGGCCTATATGCTGAAGAAAATACAAAATAAAATGTTTGACTTTTATCATAGGAAAAACTGGAATTTCGATGATTTTGCCGAACCATTTTTGAAGCTATATAACTCAAAAAATACTTAGTTAGATTTTAATATTTCTTAATTAATTTTAATACGGTTTACTACAAATGTAGGTAGAATTTTGTCGATACACCTCAAATCTTTTTTGATCCAACTTAATATTCATTTTGTTTTTTAATTTTTATTTACTGTTGTATAAATTATTTTTTAACTTATGATATTTCAAAGTTACAAAAATCTAAGTAATTATTCAGCTAAAGATGCATAGAGTAAGTGGTACAAATTTGAATAATATTCTTCAAGTGGTTCTTGAGAAATATCGAATTTAGTCTCTAAAAACTTGATATTCTCACATTTTTGGGAAATGACGATTGAATGAAAAAGTGCACTTCAGTGAATAAATGTGACAACTGTCTAGGTAAATAAATGTGTTTAAGTGTTTTTACTTTATATTATGCCTGGTTATTTTGTTAGAGGGTTATTGATAATAATGTAAAAATATAGGTAGGCCAAAACATAATTGTTCTACAACCAGACAGCAATTTGGAATGATTTTTCTCCTTCGCAGCGTTGTTTAAATTTAGTTTTTCTGCTATATATGTAAAGAAAAAAATTACTTCTATTGCATATTTCGTGTGTATTAGAACCTGTAGAACAAAAATATGCACACGAACATTTTAAAAATATGATGGTTTTTTACCATTTCAGTAGCGAATCCCCCTTAAGTGTTTAAATTATAATAAAAACGAAACTAGTAATATTTTATTTTCTAAAAATAAATTTATATTTTACTGTGTTTGTGGTAATAAGCTATGGTTGGTTCAGGATTTGATAAACAAGTGTACCACTCACTGACTCACTTATTCATCCACATAAATTCTAACCTACATCCAGATGAGCTAGACACTTGAAATTGCAAAAAGTTTAGTTTTTCATTGTAAATATAATTGCAAATTAGCATAATTTCTGTAAACTTTCCACACATTCTGTTAGTTTTCAATGTTTAGAGCCCTGATCGAGAGTCACCGAATTTAGAGGTTGGTTATGCCAGTATAAGTGTCATGAATGATAATTCTTACTGACCGTCAAATGCGTCAGATTTAACAAAATAATGCATAAAAATGTAGAAAATATAACAAAATTTTATATATGGCTCACATAAAAAAAGAGAAGGAATGCATAGAACATGGGCTCCCATACCTATGGACAAAGGGGGGGGGGGCCACGTCCCCCCCCCCAGCTCCCAGTGAAAGGAAAATACGTATATTATTAATTATAGTCAGGTATTTTTCTTTAAAGAGATTAGTAGTAAAATATGATTTAAATGTTATGTGCCGTTTGATTTTACATAGGCCTATAATTATTTTATTTTTTACAAGAGTTCAAGCATGAGCTGCAATTCACTGTGTATTGAAAATACCCTAATTCGGGGGTTGGCGTGCGAAGCACGCAATGCTCTGTGTATTGAAAATACTTCCAATACGGGGGTTGGCGTGTGAAGCACGCAATTTTTGGTGTATTGAAAATACTCCCAATACGGAGGTTGGCGTGCGAAGCACGCAATACATTTTGTATTGAAAATACTTCCAATATGGGGGTTGGCGTGCGAAGCACGCAATGCATTTTCTACTGAAAATACTCCCAATATGGGGGTTGACGTGCAAAGCACGCAATGCTCTGTGTATTGAAAATACTCCCAATACGGGGGTTGGCGTGTGAAGCACGGAATGCTCTGTGTATTAAAAATACTTCCATACGGAGGTTGGGGTGCGAAGCACGCAATGCATTTTGTATTTACAATACTCCCATAAGGGGGTTGGCGTGCGAAGCACGCAATGCATTTTGTATTGAAAATACTCCCAATACGGAGGTTGGCGTGCGAGGCACGCAATGGTCTATGTATTGAAAATACTCCCAATACGGAGGTCGGCGTGCGAAGCACGCAATTCATTTTGTATTGAAAATACTCCCAATATGGGGATTGGCGTGCGAAGCACGCAATGCTCTAAGTATTGAAAATACTCCCAATTGAGTACTGTGCGTCGGCCGCTTCTCATAGTGTTCAGTGTCAAGCTCACATGTGCGTCCATAGGCACAATACCCCGGTCCATACCCCCCCCCCCCCCCTAGAATATATCATATATGGGCGCCCATTAACAGAGGACTCAGGAACAGTAAATTTACTAGAATAGGGATGTAATATATGCCTAACTTAAAATTGGAAAGAATAGTAGGTCGAATAGCATTATTTTTGTATGTTATATTTATCATTGCCTAAATTAAATTCCAATTACACACATATCCATGGCCTTCACACCCAAATTTGCACTGGAATTGCTCACCCCACAAGCAGTTTTACACGGGCGCTTATAATATGTTGAAATAATGTTTGATCATAAACTATTTGTGGTACGTCTTCAGTTGTAGATAATGACTCGTTTCAAATCTTCTCAAAGTAATTGAGAAAAGCAAATTTGCGACTACCGTACTGCATAACATACTCCAGTTTCCGGTAGAGCTATTGTTAACAGTTTCCGGTGTTGTGCGTGTGCTGTGCGCGTGCGCGCGTGACGTCTGTCACAGTTTGTGCTTCTTCACGGAGCGGAAACAATCCAAGGTGAACAATCCTATGAAACCATCTTGTTTCGTGTCTTCGTTCATTGTATTGTGCGGGAACACTTATGAGGATTATTGATTTTGCAACATAGTTGATAATGTTTCATTAAGAAATACTAGTTGATATAAAAAAATGTAAATCGTTTGCTTAAGACTACACGGGAGAAGTGTATACTTTTAACACAACTTACGAAATGAGGAAGCACAATGTCCATTTCAGAGGTAATACCAATTAAACTATACATTGTGTTAACATTAACGGGTTAAGCCTATGACGTAGGACAATCTGTTACACTTATACACCCAACTCGAATATACTAAACTAGCAATGCGTTCGAGGCCAAACCGGCTAAGGCGCTAGTCTATGGGGATGGACTCTGCTGGTTCGAATCTCGGCAAGACCAAAACTTTTTTCAACCTGACGGAATAGAGCGTTTCAGAAAATGCTTGACGGAATAGAGCGTTTCACATCAGAGCATTTCAGAAAATGCCTGACGGTAAATTCCGATTCACCCACGGGCAAACGTAGCGCCGAGGTGAGCCTATATAAGTTTACACTTCACAAATCTGACCAAATGCATACTCATTTTTGTTTGTGGATAGTCATATTTAGGGATGTTTTTAAGTTGTGTTTTATCTAACGACTACACTGCCCATGAGGGTACAGTTCCAGGACTTTAGCTGTGCGCACGACCAGGCACCTACTACACGTGCATAAAACAAAGAGTGGATGTTGGGCCGGGTAGCGTCAACTGGTTATTGTGCCTGGTGAATAACCCAATGTTTGTAGAAAAGACGCCTCTCTCCACTCCCCGTCCACTACGGGTACCTGATTCCCGCGCGCACAGCTTAAGTCCTCGATCTGTAATGAAGAATGGGATGATTAGCGGACAGAAAAATCTAAAGTTAATATCATGGCTAAGTAGGATGAACCTTATCCATTATGACTAAGTACCACCATCATTAACTTACTGCCCAAACAGGTTTCAGATGGCAGCGAACTTTATTTTAAAAGACTGCAATTTTGAATTTTAAGGTTGGACAAAATAATTTGGTGTTTGGCCTTCATGGTATAAAACTCAACTTGGTGTTTGAGATCAAAATTGACAAGTGAAAAAAACAACAAATTAGCAACCGTATGAAAAAGAAGAATAACTTTTGATTTTTGATAATTTTTTTATGAATAGTCTTTGACCCAGAAACAATGTCTAAAAGTAATGGTAGAGAGTTCTAAAACACTGTTTATAATAAATAATTAGATGTCTAATTGGAAAAAATATATCTAGCTGGTAAAACTTTCACGCAAGATCCGAAACATTATAAACAATCTGCTATTTCTGAATACTTAATTCATCCGACAATACTTTTGCAGTCATATTTTTATTCTTATCAATGATTTATCAGCAAAGTGACATTTTTTTTATCATAAGAATGATATATTTAGTGTACATGTTATCTTACAGGAAAAGTAGATTGTTAGGGAGAGTTGACTCTGTCTAGGAAAAGTAAACTCTTACTAAAAGTATCAGTAAAAGTTGATTGAAAATAAACAGATCAACTTTTCCTAGGAAGAGTTAACCATGCCTGCTGTGGTTTAGTAAAAGTTGATTCAGAGATGCTCTCCACATGTAACTGCGCGCGCATATCTTTGTTTTGCTTATCCCCGCCAGGCAGTCGCCATTATTCGTCTATTTGTTGTAGTGCAATAGTGACCAAGGATTCAGGTTAGGTTAAACAATAGCTGATGGTTAAAACAATAGCTGTGAGGACTGTTCACAATCACTTAGAAGTATACAAGGTTTTTTCAAATACTCTTGCAACACTAAATTCAAATCCAAGAAGTGCATGTGTAAGAAGAAATATGTCCTCTGCAACTCAAAGTGTAACAAATCTTTACCTTGCTGTAATAAATGTTAAACATTTTTTTATCTCTCTCGTATTTATAGAGGTGTGCTTTTTTTACTTGTTTTTATTAGGTAGTTGACCGTTTCCTTGCAAAAAGTCAACTTTCACTAACTCAAGTCTGTAAGAGTATACTTTCCCTAGGTATAGTCAACTCTGACTAGTAAATGTTAATCGAAACTCATCACATTTCGCTTTTAATCAACTTTTACTGAAAAGACCAGTAAGATCCGACTTTATCTAGGCAGAGTCAGCTCTTACTGGAGAATCTAATTTTCCTGTATCATATACATAACAGTAATGGTTCTGCGTTGATCGGTGAATGGCTTTTATGGAACAACACATGCAAGCTTAACCAAAACATGAACAATACAAATACATTTGACTGTACTCCGTGCAAAGCAGCCGTCAATACACCACTTGAAGTTCTCAGAATAATCCGCAGTTAACTGGCATTATTGTTCGCATTGCGATAAACAATGTTATTATTTGTTTAATTAGTGCTTCAAAGCAATTATTTCCCTTTTTATTTTACGAGTACCAGTGTTAATTAAAAAGCGTCCCACATTTACCAATTAAAATAAATACAATTTGCACAGATTCGGCTACTCTCAATGTTAATAATTCGTACGTGTTCCCCACTATCTAAACCAAACAAAAGATTACTTTTCTTGGCAACAAATACCTTAAATTGAATAGCTTATAATTATACAAATCTCGCAAAATTAAAACTGATATCGAACCCATACTTCGCTACATTTTCATAAATTTTGAATCGTTACTAACGACAGTGTTAAACGTCGTAGGGGAGAGTGGGATAATACCGTCCACATAAGCATTTTTATTTGTTATATTTTATTTGGAAACTAAAATAAACTAAAAAATCATCTCATTTTGTGAAAATTTTTATTTTCTTCAAATTCTTGGCTCTAACCTATTTAGATTGTTAAACCCATTTTATAAAAATGTTAAGTTGGACGCTTTTGCCCCATGGAGTGCGTTATAACGAGCAAGACCGCGCAACATTGTTAACGGTAAAGATTGAGTGAAAATAAAACAAATATTCAAAATTTAGCAACAGATTTTATTTTAACATTGAAATTAGTAGAATGTAGTAAATAGCTCATATAAAATTACAGAAAAAAATCTTTTCTTGATGGAAATATAATTTGAAAGAATTCGACCACGCAGCTGAACCGCTGACGTAAGTTGAGCAAATTTCCAAAAATAAGTTTACAGGCCTATGTTTTAGGGTGTCAACCAACAATTTGGGAAATAGGTCTATTCACGACGGTGCTGAATAGCTGCAAAATGGTTTGCACGTCATTCCGCATATTGGAAGTATCGTCAATACACAAAGCATTGCGTGCTTCGCAAGCCAACCCCCGTATTGGGAGTATCTTCAATACACAATGCATTCCGTGTTTCGCACGCCAACCAGTATTAGGAGTACAATACACAATGCATTGCGTGCTTCGCACGCCAACCCCACGGTAGAATCCACCCCATGGCTTTGAACCGGATACTTCTATGGTATTTTACGTTTCGTTCGATTTTGGGGGAACCAAGCGAGCTATAAGGTCGCGTAAAAAAACAAAATGTGTAGAATAACATCCTACATTTATATTTGTAGGGAAAACTCAAAATCAAATTCATTCTTGTAGGAAAAACCTAAAAAAATAGTTACTTCCGGTCAAAAAACGAGCTTTTGATTGTTGGAATTTTTGGCTAACGAACTCGTCCGAGCGACGGAGACAACCAACATGTGTACCAAATTTGAACCAAATCAGACTTAAAATGTAGCCGCCAGAGTGCGAACACATATATACATATATATGATTTTTAATGACACCCTAAAACGTGTTCTGGGGACCATGATCGGTGCTCATTTCATACTCCCGAACTTGGTTCTTACCATAAGGGCCACTGCAATAGCTCATTTTTCCTATGGAAATTCGCTAATAAGAAAAGTTGGTAAAATTACACTGACACTCGCGTAAGGCTACAAGCTCCCCAAATGGCTTCATCTGTTTCGCAGTCTTCCCGCTACGCAGCAGCACTTCCCTGCGCTCATTACTCCCTCTAGGGAATATAAAAACTCGGTGCACGGTATTACCCCGCTCTTTTCTAACCATGTTGTACTACTTAAACGCACAAAGTGTTTTTCATTTTTTCAATTTAAACTCTAACAGGATGGCACAGCTTTCGTCCCTAATTTGACAAAATCTTAGTTTAATCAAAAAATGTAATTTTGCTTGCCCAGTTAAAAATGTAAAGTCATTAACATTGGATTACCATTAATACATATGGCAAGTGCAGTATACATTATCGGATTATCATCTGCGACTAACATAAAAGC
>JAGFPH010001182.1:89869-104073 GCA_018207615.1 Philaenus spumarius
ATATTTAGCTAGCGATTTTTTAACAGAATGAGACAATGGTGGAGCAAACGTTGTTTTGACCCATCGTTGTTGGAGTTTGTTGCTTTCCAGGGTAGATCTTGATCGCTTCATTTTCTTTACTATGATGTTTATTAATTCTTTAGAATAACCATTAAATATCGCAGCACTATAAATATATTTCAATTCTTTCTCTTAGTTTTCCTTAGATAACGGCAAATTAACTAATCTCTTCTTGTCAAGTATTGATAGCAATCAATTTCATTATTCAAGGGTGGGCTTGGAAACGTTTTGCTTCACATATTATCAAATTCAATTGGTATTAATTTGTAATACAATTGGTGGGGTTAAAACATGTTACTTCTATATAATAAAAATGAATTGCTGTTTCTTTGAAATCGCATCAATTGAGAATTGCTGGACCAATTTGGCAATTTTTTGTTTTAAAATGTTCGTAATAGTCTGAACTAGGTTTTTATATAAAGAAAAATTTGAAAAGTTTCCCGAAAAAGTTTCAAATTCGGAAAAAACTAAACAGCCTCTTTTGTATGGACTCAAGACCATAGCGCTCAAAAACAGCTGTTCGTATAAAATGCTTAGTAACACATGTTTGTTTACATTCATTACCATAGCAACTTTAGCAAATTTATAATCAGTTTATTATTCTTCAAACCAATAGCTTTTTAGATTAGATTGACAAATTAAAAGCAAACACAAACAAAAATCAATAAAACATGCTTAGGCCTACTATATTATAATTCAATTTAAACATCGGTTGTTACATATTATTATAAATAAAACAACTGTTATGGATCAAAAACTGAACATAATTTTAGGTTAGGCCTACAATGAACCAAAACACTTTTATTTGCAACCAATTTCTCTAATTTATAATCGGGTTATTAATCTTCAAAAACCAAAACAGCTTTTTTAGGTTAGATTGCCAAACAACACAAACAAAAATCAATGAAAAATGCTTACTGTATTATAATTCAATTCAAACATCTATTTACTTACATATATGCTGTTTAAAATATTGTTTATATAAATTGTTGACATAAACACCATTTGCAATTCAATAACTTAAGTCAAAAGAATGAAATTTGATAATTACCCTTAAAATTAAATAAAGCAATAGCGAAGCATTGCCGGGTCCACTAGTTTCTAATAAACTTTAGGAAATTTAAAACCACATTAAATTTTTTTTAGTCAAAGGTAAAGACTTTTACTCTATTTTGAATTAAACAAATGGAATATGGTCAATTTTCATATTGATTATTTATAATTTGATTTAATTAGATTATATACACGCTTGAAATGGAATAAAAATTTATAATGTATAAAGTGAGAAAATATATTAAGTATAATGTTCTGCAGATTTACTGATAACTGAAAATATACTTAAATTACTTATGTACCATTTTTAGCAGTTCAAAAATAGTTTTAAAATGTGATACAATATTTTTTGAAATTATATTGGCATGTGTAATTTGTTGACCCTTATTCTCCTCTAACATTAATACTGATATAAATATAAATCGGTCATAGAAGTTATCACTTCTACCGTGTGACTTAAGCACAACCAATGTTTTTTATTTCTACATTTAATCCATACACATGTGCCAAAATTTCAAACTTTATACGTTAATTCGACACATAACATTATTTATCACATTGACGGTATATAACATATTTTTATAAAGTACCAGCTACACGTGATTTCCATTCCCTTGTTAAACGGATGATATGCATAATGTAATAAGGGTTGAGAGCATTGGAAATTGATTTGACTATGTAGCCCACATATATTAATATATTAGCATATTAATTGGGCACTCATGTATGATACAAGTTAATAATTTCACTAAATTACAGGAGACCTATTATTATAATATAAACTAAATGCAAATTATCATATGAAAATTATACTACAGAAATCTACTGATTTTCGTCGTTAAAATAATTAAATATTGTATTGGCACTTGTTGTTGAATATCTTTTTGATTTACTTAAAAGAATAGTGACTTGTTGAAATACGAGATTACTGCCTTGTTTAAACGTTGTAACATAGTACATACAAGATTTCAATAACAAATTGAACGGAAACCTAAAGCCCCCCATACACGATCCGACTTAATATTTTAAAGCGGACGCACATGTGCGTCCATAGCACATAGGCGTAAAAGAAAGGCCACACTGAGATTTTAGGCAACTGGAAGAACCTACAAAGACCTGAAATTCAGCTGTGCCATTTCCCCCCCTAATTGTTGCGGGAAATCCATTGGTGAGACATGCTTTGCTATCTATGAGGCGCTACAGAATGAGTGTTTGAAGGCAAACAAAAAGGTTTAATTTCGTAATGCCTCATGTGTTTGTTTGAATGCTGCTTACATCCCACATACACGGCATACCACTGTAAACTTCAATAAATTCCCTAAAAAACTTTTTGTTTTCACTCGCCGTGTTCACTCATCAAAGCCCACACAAATTCTGAAACTAAACAAACATCATGCGGCAGTCGGAAAGAACCCATACACGTTTCGACCCGACAAGTCCGCTGGGAATTCCTCTCCGACGGTCCGCGGACCGCGTCTGTTGAACCCACACTCGGACCGATATATCAGAGTCGGACGTGTCGGTCGACATGTCTGCTGAAAAATCGGATCGTGTGGGGGGGGGGGCTTTAGATCAGTCCTGATTGCGATAAGAGTTTAAGAAGCCCGCTGAAAGAACAGGTTTCAAGTGCTCGAGATTCCAGTTGCCGTCCGGTAGCCAGATAGTGTAAACCATCAAACTCACTTATAACCTCAAAAACACACAAAAACAACTGCAAGCAACAGTCAGGACTATTCCCTGCTGGCAGTGAACTGGTTTACCAACTCAGCAGATCACAATACCCCTCTATTTTAAACATAACAAAAAAGCATGTTTTGTAAAATTGTATCAATAACACTCTACCGTCCCAGTCCACTCAACAACAAAAAGTGCAATTAAAATATTTTTGAAAAAAAAATTATTTTGGTCGTTCTGCTCCCCAAACTTGTTTGACAATATTTCTATTGTTTTACTCTAGTCCAGGGCAGGAACTCTACATTTATTATTAAGCTTTTATTACTTTCAACAAATACAAACATCGAAATTGCCTCTGTTACGTAATAATATTTATTATTTTTATAGGAATATATTTATTTATTTTTATAAACTCAGTTCCATTAGGTAATTAATTAATTACCTGTACAACAATTTTGCCAACATTTCTCTTAAAGGCATTACAAAATATTGATATTTTGGTATTCCAAAAAGTTTAAAACCATTGAATTAAAGTGAATAAAAATTTGCATTTTCACAAAAATAAACAATGAATATGTTAAGATAAACTTACACTTTTTATTTCGTACCTCTAAACTTGTCTAACTATACACCATTACACATTTCTTATTTAAACACGTGGGGTTTGTTTATTTTGAACTCACGTGGTGTGAGAACATCTTCGGCAAAGCCTAAATAAACAATTCCCTTCACATATGTTTTGTATTTAACACGTGGTAATATCTTGTCAGTTCAATCAGATGTTATAATAGTTCTCAGAAAAAAAAACTAATGCATAATAAAGAAAATATAGTTTTGTTTGTTTGAATTATTCTCTTTTATAATGCACGTTTAGAGTCGAGGTAAATATCTACTTATATAAAGCTAGACGGTAACACTGATTCACTGACATAAACTATGAGGCACTTCTCATAGTCGTACCCCCATCGACCTCATACTTGAATTAAAGCTCTAGACGAGAAACTTCCAGAAACATTGCAATTTTGAAAGTACCTTTTGAGCGGGAAAGATTTTCAATTTTTTCATTTTTCCACTTTGATCTACAAAAGTTGTAGAAAATTTTATTTCAAACAAGAGATTTTCCGTCAGATTCAAGATCCAATCATCCGTTCAACCGCTATTCACCCAAGAAAGAGCTCCGGCACACAATCCTTCAATTTTCCCATGTTAATCTTATGGAGATAATGTTTAATGAGTTTGAGTCAGCAGCCAAATAAAACAGCTGATTTATGTTCGGTCACCTATGTACAAACGAGCCAGAGATTAACGAGATTCTTTAGCGAATTTTACAACTGCGAGCGAAGCGAAGCAGTCATCTGAGGCCGAAGGCCGAGGCGGGGTTGGGACGCGAAACGTCCATGGGCAGAGCCCCTAGTTGATTATAATATTGTTTAAGAGAAATTTAAATAATGGCATAATATACTCGTAGGGAAATACTTCACTATTATTTTGTTATAACTACTTAATCTTTTTAAACTTATAGTTAATAGGGTCAAGTTTATAATATAGTTTAAATTAGGGTAAAAGTATCCTTCTGGGATTTAAAAAATACTCATTTGTTTGTTCAATATATGTTACAAAATCAGAGGTGTATGTTGTTGAATTCATAATATTGTTGTCTGTGACAGAGTACATCTTATTTGGTACTGTTATAAAATGGAATGGCTCTTGAGTTATTTTTACCCCGTTATAATATGCGTATTATTTATGTGTTAACATTTTTGTGTAAAACATGTAATGGTGTCAAACTCACTAGATGGTGAAACTTAGGTTTGTGCCACAGTTATTAGGACGCATCAAACTTATGATGATGCTTAAAAAGTGTCTGGTAAAAAGGAACAATATTTATCACAATTAACAGTGAAAGTGGTTAAAGCAAGATAAATTGAGATGGATATTGTTACATTGCTCAAAATAAGGAATATATAACTAAAATATCCTATTAATTTAAATGAGCAATTCTTGTATCTTTGTATTTGTCGCGGATCTCGAAAACTGCTATAACGAATTCAAAGAAATTTTGTATTTAGGTGTAGTTTTGATTTTTAAGTACACCCATATAGTTGTATTTCGTGTAAAAACGAAATTTTTTTAGAAAATGTAATTTAAAAGTTGAAACATTTTAACATTGGGTCTTATGAGTTGCCATGTTGGTTAAAATAACAACGAAATAGTAAATAAAGCGATCAAAACAGTTGTTTATAAACAAGCCAATTTATACTGTTTTAGCACGTAGGAAATAAGACTGGAATATAACTGAGATTGAGTATTATCCAAAATCAGCTGTTCATTGGATAGTTTTTAATTACTGTTAAAAAACAAGCTAATTTATACTGTTTTAGCACGTTGGAATTAGAATAAATTGGGCCTGATTTAACAATTTATTTTTTCAAAAAAAGTAAACTTGGCAAAGATGGATAAATTCTAATAGTCAATTTTGTAATAAAGGCCTGGCTCATTTCTGAAACATAGTATTGAGGTTATGTTAATCCTGCAATAATTTTTACTATATTTAGGCGTGGTTTCAAAACTTTAGTTGACAGAAGATAATAGAACTAGGAATAAAATCGTAATGAAAGCCTCTTACGTTTCTAAAGCATGTATTTGAGGTTATAATTAATCTTGTAATTACTGTTAATATAGATTTAAGCCTTTTTTCATAATTTTACAAACCTATGTACAAACGATCTAAAGATTAACGAGATTCTTTAGCGAATTTTCCAACTGCGAGCGTAGCGAAGCAGCCATCTGAGGCCGAAGGCCGATGCGGGGTTGGGGGTCCAGGGGCAGAGCCCCTAGTATTTATTTTAACTGTCTAAAACTGCAATTGTTTAACTAATTAACCTATTTTAGACTAAACTACTAACGATTGAGATCAAATTTCACAAATACATTTAAAACATTTAAATAATAAATATTGCTTTTTTATGACATATTTGGCTTTAAAAAATAGCATTGTTTTAAAACTGGTAGATGTACCGATAAATCATTATTATAAAAAAAAATCATGAGTTTGCGTTTATATGTATTATAAATTATTAATATTATTATGTTTTGATTTATAAAAACTTGAGAATTTAATATAAGAAATGAATAAACAATATTACACACAATTTCTTTTTTTAGTTTACTTAAACCTATTATACAGTTACCCTGACTGCTTCTATTGTTTCCTTAAAACTTATTTTCCTAGCCTAGTCATAATTCATACCTCCTCTTTTTACAAACCTAATAATAAGATGTTCCAATTAAATGCTTTCAAAAATAAACATACTTTCATCCCCCATTAGACAAGCCTCATTCCCCTGGTCCATCCACCTAATCATTTACAGTTTATGTTTGAATAATTTCTAGACATTGTTATTTGAAGTCTTTACCATGTGTACATACAAATAAACGCAGAACTATATTGACCAGTTGCCTGACGATGACTAACAGGGAAAAATATGTAGACAAATATGTAGAAGGTAATATCCCTGAAACTTGTATTTTGTTAATAACTTAAACCTTTAATTTTAACTTACTACAAAACTCTACTGACATGACATTGCAACAGAGTATCATTATTTCCGCAATAAAAAATTTGAACAGGTCAGAAGAATAATAGTGCTAACCATAATTTTGGATGTGTGGAGATATAAAATTTTTAAGTTTAACTAAATCCATAAATCAATTTCAAGATAAGGTATTTATGTTTTAGTATTCACGGAAAAAAAACATAAAAGATAAAAAATGTAAAACCCCTATTTAAAAACAAAGTCACACAAAAATCAAAATATTGGTTGGCAATATGTTTCCTCTTTAGTACTAGACAACGCTGGGTTTTTTTACAATGATGGATCCGAGGCTAAACCGAGCAAGAAACATGGTATTAGTTACAAAAAGAACTATGGAACTTGTCCTCACGCAAAGGCGCAGAAACCCTTTGCCATAGAGATTACATCTGGAACTGGTAGTTTATTTTTAAAGATTTAAAATTCATTTGATTAACCAAACATTTTTTAAATTTCTCGATCAAATATAAATATATATAGAACTTTAAAAAAAGAGTACATTTTCAAGTTCGACGATAAATATTTGAAAAAATGTCCGACGAAGCTGGAAGCATTTTAATGGTCCCTAAAGAGGTTTTCAGAAAACTGCGAACAAGATAGAAAACAATGTGTGTTTTCTCTATCATGTTTAAAAAACTTATGTTTTTATGTTTTGTTTCAGGAAGTGCAACTATTACCAGCGCAGGGAGATCACTATGGATTGTAGCTCTATCAATTTACATGGCATCCCTGAGACTATGAACAATAGGTAAACTGATTAGTACTGTATATAGCGATAATGTTTTAGTTTATTGAATACTTCAATGGTCAGCTATGTGAGCTTGCCACTGAACACTATGAGAAGCGGCCGACGCACAGTGCATTGCACGCCAACATTTTCAATACACAGAGTATTGCGTGCTTCGCCAATTTCATTCCAATTCGTTCGGTGGTTTTTTTAGTAACTTTGATCCTCCCTAAGATTTTAAATTTTTTAAAACCCTTTCTTATCAGCACCTACGGCCCTAGAGGAAGCTGCATAGCAAATTTCATTCCAATCCGTTCAGTAGTTTTAGAGAAATTGTGATTTAGTAACTTTCACCACCCCCCCCTCCCCTCTCCGAAATCCCCCTAAAATTTCGAATTTTTTTAAACCCTTTCTTATCAGCACCTTAGAGGAAGCTACAAACCAAATTTCATTTCAATCCGTTCAGTAGTTTTGGAGAAATCGTGATGAGTGGGTCAGTGGATTTGGCTTTTGTATGTATAGATTTTTTGTAAATAGTGAATATGGAATTATACTTCTCTATGATTTACGTTTTTTAGACAGAAAAAGTATTAAAATTGATAAAATATTAACGATATTTTTAAATTGGTATTTTAAAAGTAGGTGCTAAAAAATTACAAAACAATGCATTACTTTATCTAAATATCGTATTGTAGGTGTAAGAACAAAACACTTTAAAACAATTCATTTGTGAGTATTGTTTCTCAATACCAAACGTTCGGAAACTGTATAAGCTGAAAGAGATATTTTACTAATGCATTAAATTGAGTTAAATAATCGGCTATAACTCTTTAACGGTTGGGATTACGGTGAAAATATCAAGAATACAAACTTTTACAACATTAAATAACTGTTTGTCGTAAAATTATATATAGGTGTTTTTTCTTGTATTAGGTACTCCGAAACTTCCTGTTCCCAAAATACATGTCATTGTATTTACACACTCCATAGAAACAGATTCATCTTATTTGATTTGCGCTTTAAATACAAGTTATGCGCAAAGATACAAGAACATAATATACTTACAGGTTGAATTTAGTACGTCCTATTTTCTGAATCCTCCTAATTATATCCAAAAATCATAGAGGGTCAGATATGTGAAAATAATTGTCCTGTTATGCAACGCAAGATATATACAAAGTTTTGTTAACTTATTTCTAGTAACGAAAGTAACGAAGGGGGTTAAACGGACTTTATGAACACTCTGTATATATTGTTTGAATTTGTCAACGATAGCGGGAGGTAACTGTAACTCAATGTGATCATTTCGTCAACTTTAGTTACGTTTTTCACCATTTTCCACAAAAAATCTAGATTTTAACTTTTCTCCTAAAACAAATTAAAATCTACTAGCTGACCCGTGCGAATATTTCGCAAGTTCGGGGTAGGCCTACATTTACCTGATTTAACACGTTGATTTAATTCAGTTAATTAAGTTTATTTATTTACATTGGTTTATAAATAACAGTTTCCCTATATAATCTTACAGTGTAAACAATCTAACTAACAGCTGTCATGCTAGTTAAACAGATGGTTAGTAGATGGCGCCTTTCATTAGGAACATACAGAGTATAATATAAAAGTTTTTTAAATCAATTTTTGTTATTAAAACATGAATTTTAAGCTGTTTGTCTATTTTTCCGGTGTAGCGGTTAAGGAAAGCTTTAAAATGATGCCTCATTCATGTAATTTGATGATGTATTAAGGAAGTTATGGCGTACCGACAAAAAAATGGCCTTGAGAAATAATATATGCGATTACCACAAAAAGTTATAATGTATTGACTTTAAAACAGACGTATGCTTTAATTCAATTATAAAAATACCCTTTATTGAGCGGAAATCTTTAGATTTGATTAATATAAAATTATAACCAGATTGTTTTAACAACATTATTTTATAAAGTTATTACTAATCTCCCCAGATAAAACAAAATTACAAATAATAATAATTAATTAAAATCAATAATCAATAGATTCACAACTAATTTTACCTTGTATTTGTCGTGTGACTTCGTTCAACTTATGTATATGACGCGTTTCGAAACATATGTTTCATCATTAGATATTAAAATATTAAAACGTTCAAATTGCATATCTCAACGACATATACCTCACAACACAAAACACACAACTGTGACATGTAATTTGGGTAGACGTCTCACGGTCTACATACGCTGAACGAAATCACACGACGTATACATTGTAAAATTTGTTTTATCTATTTGTGACTTTGATACCTATACAATGAGTTTAAAATACTATTTTATCTCGCAGTTATATTGTTCAGTTGCCTTTAAACTTTTATATTAGCTTCAAAAAATCTTCAATTAAAGTCTCAAAACTAAAAACCTATTCTAAGAACGATTTTAATATTTTATGATGAAATATGTGTGACGTGTGTATACATAAATAAGTTACACTATTTTAATTAAAGAAATATTCTAAATCATTTTCTTAAACTTTCTTTAGCCAAATCTAATGTTACCTGTTTTTGACTAGGTTAAAACAAAAATTAATTTACAGCTATTACTTTTTGTATAATATATGAATGGGTGTTTTTTAAAATTAATTTATAGCTATTTTTTAGTTTTGCTATTAAAACACTAGCTTTTATTTCTCAGTTCTAAATGTCTGTTTGTCTTTTTATATGAAATTGAACCTTTCTTGGATCAAGGTTTCGTATTTTGTCTTTACTCCCTTTGCAACTATTTGTTTTCTCCAATTCCTTTCAACTAAATATACGTATACGATACCTAAACTAAGTTTTGCTATGCAGATTGTATTATTAACTTTATAATATATTTATTTTAATGTGCTATTGAGTTTGGTGGAATTGGGGGAAGGAGGGAGGAATTTTGTGACATATAATTGTGAATATATTTTTTTAAGGACAATTTCATGAACATATTTAAAGTTTTGTAATTTACTCATTTAATGTCATTACTGTGTGAATTGTTATGTTAAAAAAACAAACACAATCTATACTAAAAGGCGGCGGTATACAGTGTTGCCAATATCGCATACTGAGCTTTTAAGAAAATACAAACTTGGCAACATCGCAAACTGACATATTTGCCAATAAACATGGCCAAGTCTGATACGATAATATATTTTCTTTAAGCTGTTTTCTCTCTCTCTAATTTCAGATACACGATCTCAGCTTCACTCTAAAACCGTACGTACACTGTTGTCAAGTCGTACAGGAGAGCTGACAAGGGCAACACTGTAATGCAGCCAATGTGGGACGACAATATTTATCGATATAAGATTATGTTAATATATTTAAGGCCATGAGTGGACCGTATATCATGTTATAGTTGTGTACGCTGTGGGACGCTTCAGAATGCATGCACTGTACTTAATTAACTGTACGTATGATTTTGATTGAACTGAAGTTGTTTGTTGTTAATAAAGTAGTTAAGTTTATTGCAGAGAGTATGGAGATAATACGAAATATTTATTACTGAAATTATTTAAATTATTGGGGAAATAATGGGCATTATAGGTTCTGACTTGTATATAGCAATTTTGGAGGAATTTAATAATGTTACCAGTATTTAATTGTATAATAAATGTATCATTATTATTTTAAAAGTGTATACATATTACTAGTGAACTATTTTACTAGTTACAGGTGTTTTTTAAAACAACTATAATATATGTAAAGGTTAACGTGTTATCAAAGGTATTGTGGTTGGTTTTGTTGATTTTAAAGTTATATTAATTAAGTTATGCTAACTTAAAAAATATTAACCTTATACATTTTTTCACTGTAAAAAAAAACAATAATATTAAGATTTTTTAGAAATGGTTTCCATACCTGAATGATTAATTAATTGTTAAATTTCTTGTACTCACCTACTTATTCATAATTAGTTAGGGAAACTTCTGGGTCGCTATTTTGACTATTTATTTTTTGAGCCAAATTAATTGTCTTCCATTTATTAATTTCACTTTGTTTCTAAGAACCTATGTTTCGAAAACGTAGCAAGTAATGTTTCTTTTTTTTATATGTAAAATTACTTTAAGACAAATACATTCTCTATTTTTTTAAATCATTTTAGTTGCAGCATTGTAATTACGAATTAAGTAAAGTATAATAATAATAATAATAATGCAATCTATCTATCGGCTAAGATGATGTAAACCTGTAAAATTGTAATCTTAAAGTTATTTTTGTTTGTGATTTCAGTAGCTTGTAAAACTTACGACTTTTAAGATGTAAGCCATATTTGTTAGCATTTCTATACTAATATTATAAAGAGGTAAAATTTGTGTGTTTGTATGTAGGGGGTAATCTCTGGACCTACTGGACCGACTTAAACAATAGTTTTACTAATAAAAAGCTACACTATCCCTGAGTAACATAGGCTATAATTAATTTTGATAAAAACAATTTTTTTATTTCAATATTTGTAAATTTAGTCCAACAAAAATCATAGCTTAGACCTAGACTGATGAACCAACACATGTATTTACATGTATTACCATAGCAACCAATTGAATAAAATATCAGATAAAACAGCTGTTTGCTCTAATATTGCCATTAACAGGTGATTTCTATCTTTGAAGCTGTTATTTGTATTTCTAACTTTTAGGTAAGGTTTTTATTAAAGTGTAGGCGTGAGCCTTGCTGGTTCTTTTAGCCTTTTTTATAAGTGCTGTTATAAAATATACGAAATCATTTGAATGGATCATTAACCAACTTAGCTTGGGGGTTATTATTAATCCTACACCTTTATTATACAGAAAACATAACATTATGATGTGTACAGAAGGTTCCAACGGGATTTCCCCTAGTATTCGATAAACTGTTTTGTCGATAATAACCGTGTTCAATAGGATATTATACGTAAATGACTTAGTTTGCATTAATAATTGTAAATGCCTTAGTGTTGGAAGAGTTTGAATAATTTATTAACGTGTTTAAAAGATTAAGCTATTTTACATTATCTGTGCTAAATTCATTCAAATTAAATGTTTAGAAAATTTTAAAGACTTTAAGTAGGTGATGTACATATTTTTT
This sequence comes from Philaenus spumarius, assembly GCA_018207615.1. Lineage (NCBI taxonomy): Eukaryota > Metazoa > Arthropoda > Insecta > Hemiptera > Aphrophoridae > Philaenus > Philaenus spumarius. The sequence goes on from JAGFPH010001182.1 coordinate 102,043, forward strand.
TCCAAATACAGTTTTGTAAAAATCTGATTATGTTAAATTTATATTCAAACTTATGTAATTTTTAGTGTATGTGCATGTGTATTTTGTACATAAATTAATGTTTAAAAATTTTTTAAATTTAATTTTACATTCAACACACTAAACACAAATACATTGTGGCGTTCAGTCAAATACCTTGCAAGTTTGTGTTTGTTAAAATCTCCTCGCGTATTATCTCCAAGTAGCATGTATATTGTTTCAAATATTAATTTTTATAAAATATCAACTTACTAATTTTGTCAATAACTTGTGTATATACGGAAAAAATGATACTGTAAGATGATTTTGTAACTTAGAATTAATTATAAATGTGAATATGCTTAGAAAACACAGTTATTTCCAAAGATTATAAGCAGGGTAATTGCACTCTAACCAAAGACGGATTTGTTAACCAAACTTTCATTGTAATATATTACTGTACCGTGTATTATTGTTCTGAAGTCGATCTTGTTAATTGTTCAATAGGTGTTATGCAAAATTAAAGAATTAGAGCTATATCGATATTTCTATAATTTCTTTACTAATACTACTTTATTTTCAATAAAATGTTAACGCATTTATTAAAATATAGTCATTATTTCGTTGAAAAATACTTGAAACTGTTTTGGGAATTTGTTGGATTCGATTTATCCCTACAGAATTTAAACTTTAGGATTGTCTTACTAATGAAATCGTATTTATTTATAACATTGTATAGTCTCTTATTATTAGGTAATAGTATATATTTGTTATTGTACATTCATTGAAAATATTCTAGTAATACTTCTAGTCTATCGATGCCTTGTGGCTTTGTTTCTATAATATATTATTTTTAACATGCAGTGTATGACGAACTTATGTTAGTATAAGAGATATTTTGTTACGAATAAAATCAACTGCAAAATAAAAATCATTATTAATAATATAAGCAATCCAAATAGAGAATAAGTGTTTTTTGTTCTTGTTAATTGAAAATAAATTACTAACAAAATAACAGCGTTTTATTTCTTTGTACCTTTGTGCTAGCCACAATGATAGTTTTTTTTTTAAATAAAGATTTACTTACTTTCTTATTTGAACGTCACTTTAATTCATTAATTTCCTTGTATGACGCGTTTTGGAAATTTACTCCATCATCAGAAGTGTTATCAGCTCGTCAAACATTTAATAATTCGACCACGCAGCTGAACCGCTGACATGAGTTGAGCAAATTTCAAAAATTAAGTTTATAGGCCTGTATTTAGGGTTTCAACCAACGATTTGGGATATAGGTCTATTCACGACGGTGCTGAATAGCTGCAAAATTGTTCACACACCATTTCGCATATTAGGAGTATCTTCAATACACAATGCATTGCGTGCTTCGCACGCCATTCCGAATATTGCGAGCATTTTAAACAAACAAAACATTGCGTGCTTCGCACGCCCACCCCCGTATTTTAAGTATCTTCAATACACAATGTTGCGTAAATAGACAACTTGGATGCACCCCATGCTTAAAATTAATATGTTCTCAGTGTTTGTGTGTTTTATTAAATGTTTGAAGAGATCATACGAGTGGTAAGAGTTCTGATGATGGGGTAAATGTCCAAAACATATCATAAAAGGAGAAAAGGAAGTCACGTGACGGACACATGAGAAAGTGGGTAAACCTTTATTGTAGGCACTACGTTGACTTGGATGACAAAAAGAAATATGAATCTTGTCTATTATAGTGAACAAAAATAAGTGGTTATCATCGCCAGATGCATTTTAAATCTACATGTATACAAACATAAACTTAGAATGTAAACTAATTAACATGGTGTAATTGACTAAGTAACAAAAATAAACGCTGAATACTAAAGTAAAATAAAACAAAACGTTAAAAGAAATAGAAAAACCATTTGGAAGTAACTAAAACTTAAATCTAATTAATAACAATACATCCTAAGGTAAAACTAAACAATAATACAAACTCTACAATTAAAACAAACATATATCTAATTAACAACAATAAATAATAAAGTAAAA
>JAGFPH010001182.1:111565-135315 GCA_018207615.1 Philaenus spumarius
GGGGGTTGGTAGAAGGAAACAGGGCACTGGAAACACACAATGCAAGGAAAACAGAGGAAAATTAAATGAAACCGTGGATAAAGTGATGGTTGTAGGGGGTTGTGGGGGAAGGAGGCAGGGAAACGCATAAGTGGGGATGGTTAGGGTAGGGGTTAGGTTTCTATATGCACATCCAAGAGCGAGGTGCTAAGTATCAACCATTCTACTTTGGCGGGCAAAACGGATATCAACCCTTTTTGCGGCTGAGGGTTTTTTTGGCGGGCTAGTTTTTACAACAAAGTTGTTTTTTAGGAGATGATATATTATTATAAGAAAAGTGTAGAGGATAACTCAAAGAATTGAACTGTATACTTGTAAATTATTATTTTATAAAAGTATTTGACTTAGCTTTACTTGAATTACAAAATGAAATAAAACAAATGAAACCTCGCAGCGATAAAGGACGTACAAAAAATGACCGTTGGCCAGCATGAGAAGTGTTGGTACATGGGTTGAGATCAATATCAGGACGCTTAACATCGTTTGTTTTCATTATTTCTAATATTGGAATAGGATATGGAACTGTAAACACATTGTTAAGTTTTTGTTATTTAAGTATGTAAATATTTAATTCTATGTTTTCCCTCAATAACGCGATATTTGTAGGTACCTTACGCATTATTAACCTAAATAAAACACAATGCCCCATAAAAGAAAATCTTTAGCAGTTAAAGCACAAGAAAAGAAAAAAAAGGAGAACTAAAACCCCGGAATCGCGGGATTTGCAAAATAATGTTTCACTGGCTAAACCTTCTGCTTAGTTCCTTACTGGCGCACTATTTTTAACCTAAGCTCAAAACCACATTTGCTATTTCAACGAGCGAGGTCTACTGTTCGCAGAACTACCAGTAATTTATCCCAATCTAAGGTCCACCATTACGTGTAAGCTACCGACTGTCAACCTTGCAACAGACAATTGAGATTGATGCAACTAGATTGAGGTTTTTACCTGCGGCGAAGTGAGAACGTATTTCTGATTTTAGCGGTGATTGTGAAGACTTTCTGCTTCGGTGGTCGCTAAAATTTCACGAAGAAAAGCTTAGTAGATCTATAAGTTTTTTTAGGCGTGCATCACGGTTCACGGGGAAAATGAATGTAGTAAATCCTCATCAGCTAAATCAAATTACATTCCGTGAAGGAAAACATGTCGTTGGGATATTTTAAAGTTTGAATATCAGAAGCCTCAAACGTTTCAACCTTTTGACGACAAAGCAAAACCAAGCCCACTTTATCAATGCTATTTTACATTTATTTATGCTAACATACATTTAAGAACAAGTGAAAAATCATCTTCATTTTCTACGAACAATAAAAAGTAGTCCAATGTTAGTTAAAATTGTTACATCTATGTAAATAAATATGTAAATGTTCGTTTGTTCAAAATCTTAAATCTCCGGAAGTTATTCACCGATTGCTTTGAAATTTTGACACAAGGTTGCATTCGAATACCCGATTGTTTTTCGTACTTTTTTGATACTTATCTATTGGTTACAAAATAAAAAAAACAAAAAACACAAACTATACTAAATATTTTACATCAATGGAAGCACCATACTAAATAATATTTACATGTGTTTATTGTTGGTATAGTAATCTGCTGTTTGTTCTAATATTTCCATTAACAGCTGATTTCAAACTTTGAAAAAAATTGTATTTCTAACTTTTAGGTTATAATATAATAATAATAATAATAAAATTGGGAGTAAAATTGGAAATATAAGTTATGAGCAACAGGCTTGGCAATATAGATGGGAATTAATCCGCGAATTCAATTATTAATGTTGTGAATTTGTATTTGTGTTCATGTCATTGCTCCCCCCTCATTCATTTGTTAATATTTGTGTTGTTGTTGCCAGTCTTAGCTTAGTGTTTATATTTTTGGTAATCTTTGCCTTGTTCTCATACTTAATACATTTTTATTTATCATAGAATTTTCTGTGTGTAAGGGTGTACGTGTGTATTTATGTAATCATGTATGGGTGTCAGGTTTAGGATAACTATTTCTTGTTGTTTTGTAATGTTTTGCTAGCGTTATGCATGTAACACATATAGCTAGAGGTGTTAAAGTAAAAAGGTTTAATAGTCTTCCAACCGACAGACGGTAAAACCCATTTTGTAATAACCTTGCAAAAATTATTGTAACCTTCATTTTATAATAAAGCTTTATTATTATTATTACTTTTAGGTTATGTTTTCACAAACAATGCCATCTGTTCAACGTAAAAATAGCACAACCTACACTAAATAGTTTACGACTTTGGGAGAGACATAGTAAGATATAATTAAATATGTTTAGTGGTGTTGGTACGGAAATCAGCTGTTTGCTGAAATATTTTCATTAACAGCTGTTTTAAAAATTTGAAACAATTATGTGTATTTCTGACTTTTTAGGTTAGGTTTTTGTTTTAGTGCAGCCCTGATCCTTGCTGGTTCTTTTAACCTTTATTATAACAGCTGTTATAAAATATACGAAATAATTTGATTTGGAGACTAAACATTATAACTAAGCTTTGGAGTTATTATTAATCCTACACATTTATTATAAAGAAAACATATATGTGTATAGAAGGTTCAACGGGATTGGCGTGCGTACTTCCAACGTTTTGACTTGCACGACAAATTTAATTTCATTTTCTCCCACTAGGAGTGCTGCCACGATTACAATGTTTAGTGCCCGTCAAAAGAATGACTCTTACAACCACTTTCTTCAATAAAAATAATTTACTGGTTTTTGGCACTTACAACGTTTTGAAAATGCACGCTTCTATCCCGGCTTTGCTCTGGACGTCAAGCCCCTCATAATAAGTGCAGATAAGGCGTTTCAGTCGTATTTTTGTGTGTTTTATAAAGTTCAAAATGGGTTAAATACGAATTAATGAAAATATACAAGAACGTAAAAAACAAATAATAATTCGACCACGCAGCTGAACCGCTGACATGAGTTGAGCAAATTTTCCAAATTAAGTTTATAGGCCTATGTTAAGCTTCAGTTTAATAGCTGAAAAATGTTTCGCACGCCATTCCGCATATTGGGAGTATTTTCAATAAACAATGCATTGCGTGCTTCGCACGCTAATCCCTGTGTTCCTGTATTGGAAGTGTCTTTAATACACAAAGCATTACGCCAACCCCACGGTAAAATCCACCACATGGCTTTGAACAGGGTACTTTTATAGTATTTTACAATTTGATCGATTTTGGGGGAACCAAGCGAGCTATAAAGTCGCGTAAAAAAACAAAATGTGCAGAATAACATCCTACATTTATATTTGCAGAAACAACTAATTGAAAACTAAAAGAAATCAATTCTCGTTGGAAAAATCTCAAAAAATAGTTACTTCCGGTCAAAAACGTGCTTACGATTGTTTAATTTTTTTTGCTAACGAACTCGTCCGAGCGACGTAGACAACCAACATGTGTATTAAATTTGAACCAAATCAGACTTAAAATGCGGCCGATAGAGTGCGAACACATATATATATATATATATATATATGACTTTTAAGGTCTTCTATACCTTGCGTAAAACAGCAAAAATATGCACTTCGTACTAACGCGTTTCGGACGCCGTTTTTCAACCTAAAAAGTTGTGAAACATTTTAAATTGTTCTTAAAGGCTTTGTGCTTTTGTCTTATATCTCATAATTGAAAGAAATCGTCGGCAACTCCTTTTAATCAACAGTTTAACTGAGTAAAAATCGATTATTTTTAACTCATTTTTTGGGAGTTTTAAGCAATAATTCCCATATTTTAAGCTAACACGTAAAACATATAAAGCCTTCTTTATAACTTAAAGTAGTTTCCAAGATTATTAATTTATAAATAGAATCCGAAACACGGAATTACGAATGAATGTTTTAACGATTTTGCGGCTTGAGTCAGGCCTTTTGCATTGAAGTCATACTGTACACTCGGGAGTTTTCTTTAAGGTAAAGAAGAGTCTTAATGACACCCCCAAAACGTGTTCTGGGGACTATGATTGGTGCTCATTTGGTATGGCTCATACAATAGCTCATTTTCCTATTCAAATTCGTTAATAAAGTGTCAAAAAGAAAAACATATTCTTTCTTAAGCATTAGGCCTAAAAATAAATTGCACCAAATTAAAGGTATTTAATTTTATATTTCATTTTATTTTCCAAACCCACCGCCTGAAATCTGTTTTTGCTTATAAAAACCAACACGTGTAGTTTAAAATTTTACTCAATTATCCATTAAAGTTAATTGATAATTTACTTAATAAATACTGTGTATTCATTTGAACTTTGTACAAATTACTAGCATAAATAGTAAATAACCCGATGACCTGGAACCAAAATGACGGTGGAAAATTAAAATATAGCTTCCCGAGACCGGAATACATTTATTATTTAGAGTCTCTTTATGACTGGCTGCAAGTAGGTCGTTCGTATACATATTTAAACTGATATGCACTTTATAAATATTTAAAATAAACCAAAGCTGTGATTAAATGTTAACACAGCCAGACATCGCATAAAATATTCATTTAAAACAATTCCGTTTGAGTGATTTCCCTTTAGAACCGATACGTCGGTGAAACGACACGACCTAGAATCAAATGAAAACGTAACAGCTAGTAGGCTACTGTTCTTTGAATGCAGAGTGATTATTTTTATAACTGTGACACCATTTTGAATCTCTCGATTTGTTAATCTCAATGAAAAATTTAATTCATTTGTCCTATTATTTTGAGCTCATTAATAACAAACTTTGAAATAAACGTCACAAAAGTAAAATGGCGCTAATATTTTTCTTCGTGTTTAAATTTATGATTACTAAAATACAGTAATCATTATCATGAAAGTTCATTAAGTTCGGCCAATATAGAAGTCGCAAAGAATGTGGTTATAGTTAAAAACATATTGTTATCACACAAGTTACAGATAAAAAATAAGCTAAATACTGTTTTTTTCAACTCATTTTTGAGTATAAGTATTTAAGTCAATGATATGATTAAAACTTTATCAAGTAGGCCTACTTACTGTACACCGTCTGTGACTTCTAGTTGTCTTTCATTTTAATGTTTCTTTAAAACATTGCTGAATGTTTTTAATGTTTCAATGTTTGACGGCCACACCGTCACATGTCGGTGAGAAAATCTGATGATGGGACGTAAGCACCAAAACGCACATTGAAAACAACTAGAAGTCACAGATTGTGTACAGTAAACACTTGATAACTTATTAATTAAATAATACAAATACTAGATCTACATTCTCTCCGTAACATTGTTGTTTACTATGTTTGAAGAACTATTGAACGCTCGAACAAACTAAAAGCTTTTATAACTTGAAAAAATATTTCTTTTAAAAACAGTACAGTAGATTTATGACATAATTTATGATTATAATAATCTTTTGCATCTTTATTTTAAATTAAAAAACATTAAAAGCATGTAACAAGGTATAAAACAGTTCCCGACACGCAGGTTTTATGACGGACACGCGTTGCCAACAGGAAACTATTAAAATGTAAATTCTAGGAGGCAGTGAAGCAAGCACACATAAAAACAAAATGCGACAGTTTTACCTTTTAATTACCCATTTAAAAAACAAAAAAAAAAAACATTTTTTTTGTAATACAATGGTTAAGTTTGTGAAAACACAACATCAGATTTTCTGAAATGAGATTACTACTGTTTATTTTTCTTTTTAACGAACCACTGATAGCACTAATAGGGAAGAAACAAAATCATATTAAAAACTTACATCTAAAAAACTAAGTAAGTTTAAAAAAACTAAGTAAGTAGAGATGGATTTTCTTCAGTTAACACGTTCACTGCTACGCAAATTTCGTATTTCCTATGGCAGGACCTGACTATTATTTTTTATATTTGTATCCTAAATGACTAGAAATTACATATTTTTTTTATTTTTGAACCTTTCTACGTAATAATCACTAATATTTTAAAGCGGACGCACACAGCGGACGCACATGTGCGTCCACAGCACAAAGGCTTAAAATTGGCGTGCGAAGCACGCAATGCTCTGTGTATTGAAAATTTTCCAATACGGCGGTTGGAGTGCGAAGGACGCAATGCATTGTATATTGAAAATACTCCGAATTCGGGGGTTGGAATGCGAAGCACGCAATGCATTGTGGAGGCCTATTGAAAATTCTCCTAATATGCGGGTTGGCGTGTGAAGCACGCAATGTATTGTATATTGAAATTACTCCGAAATCGGAGGTTGGCAATCCACTGTGTATTGAAAATACTCAAAACACGAGGGTTGGCGTGCGAAGCACGCGATGCATCGTGAATTTAAAATACACCCAATACGGGGGTTGGCGTGCGAAGCACGCAATTCATTGTGTATTGAAAATTCTCCAAATACGGCGGGTTGGCGTGTGAAGCACGCAATGAACTGTGTATTGAAAATACTCGGCTAAATAACAATTTGAGGACAGAACATCTCTGCTACGTATAGGACAGTGATGAAGACATTGAATATTGACTTGAAAATTCATCTTTTGGTATCGTAGATTGTAATCATTACGTATTACATTAATATTAAAGTACATTGGAGTTTTTTTCTGTAGTTCCCATTCTTTAAAATGTTTCTTCTATTTTCAAGATTAACAATATTTCTTCTCTTCGTCGGTTCGTATTATTCCCTTGATTTTAAAATTGATCCATGAAGTTTTCGCCCCTCACTATGGACGAACTGAATGTTTCCTAAATTCTTCCATTCCAACCGGTAAATAACAATATAAACTTCCTAGCAACTCAGTCTTTGGGGCAGGAAACAATTTTAAATTACCCAACCCTTGACGATGAAAAATGCATTTTTCTTTTTATAATTTGTCTTGTATTTCCAAGGTTATAATATGTTTTCTCTTCATCGGTTAGTTTTGTTCCCTTAATTTTGAATTTATTAAACGAAGTGGAGAATCTACAGTTCTACTTTTGAGGAACTTAAATTTTTCTAAATTCGTCAACTCCCCCCACACTCTAATTTTAAATAACAATATTCCAGCGCAGACTCTATGAAATCTTAATCGGTTTTATAAATAGGGTCCGCAACCGAAATGTCTTGAACGTACCTGTTTTCATTTTGTTCAAGACGTGTACTATTTTAGAACCAAGCACTTTTAAAATACGAGATATTTCGCGTGACAAACTATTCAGCTCTCTGTTTTGTTTATCATCATTTTGAATTAATGTTGTTTCATTGACTGTAAATTCCAAAAATGCAGGCATTCAGTGAAAACAATTATAATTTTATCTATCTGCCTGATTTGATCCGGATTAAATGCTTTCGGAAGTTTACCCAGAAATATTTTAATTTAAATGCTAATACTGGATAATGGATTCATACAGCAACAGGGAGGGACACGATTAAATGCAATTAGGTGTGAAATAAAATGTATCAGCTGTGTTTATTTATTTACGTGTAAACGTGTCTTTGCAATGGCAAGCCATTTCTCTGCGTGTTGCAAGCAATTTTTTCCAAAAATTCGCCAAATATATTTTAATTATACCCCAATACAAAAGTTTTTCATAGCGTTTTTGTAGAGACAGGTTCAAAGGAAGCCAGTAAAAAAATTGATTTATGTAAAATTTACAAAGTTATTAGCTCAAGAAACAAAAAGAAAAATGTTCAGTAACGAAAGGAAAAAGTTCGACTTTAGGCCTACATAAAAGGTAGTAAACATTTTTTGTAATTTTTGTCAAAATTTAGAAAAGTTTTGTGATTTAGTTGTAAATAGAAATGTACAAAATATATATCAATTATTTCAAATTTCTTCTTTTTTTAAACCCGAGTTTTTATGTTCCTACTACAAGACTGCTAATAAAACTAGGCCTAATTTGAATAGTAATTTAAAAATATATTTAGAAATTGTATAATGCTTTAGAAAATATATATGCTTTAGAAAATATATATGCTTTAGAAAATATATTTGGTTTAGTATGAGCACAATATAGTTCCAATAATTGTAAAAATGTTCAGTGAAAGTATTGCAGAATATTTAAAAAAAACTATTACTCAATAAAAATATAATATAATAATTTTGTTCAAATTAAAGTGGATTCCAATAATAACTATCACTAGCAAGTTTATCAAATTTATTTTTATAAATTCATTCGAACAACTCCGTTTGAAATTTACATAGTTTTATTAAACTAAAAAATGTAATAAATAATTTAAAGTAAGTTTCATCCATATTCAAACGAATTCAAAAGGTCAGACGCCTTCTGGTATTTTAATACGACCCGTTAAACTAATCATTGGTGCGGTCTGCCTATACGTCACGGCGCTAAAAGAATTTCAATTATTTTGAATTTAGCATACGCACTTTACCAATAAACATAAATTAATTGTGCGCGCGTGTGTGTGTGGAGGAGTTTTATTGGTTTTGTGTTGTATCGTGTGTTGAACGTGTTTTGATTTCTTTTATCACACAACGATGGACGAATAAAATGTCCGAAACACGTGAATGCTATATTTGTAAATTGAAGAAATATATATTTCACTAAGGATTGTTGGTGGACAGTTATTTATAGGCATATCTGGTGCTCTAGATTACTTATTTAATGTCCTTCTTGTGTTGGACTAAAAGTTTCAATGTCAAATTATTGTGTTATGGCTCCATTATCAAGTCTTATAGAACAAAAAATTTAGATTTTGTTGAAGACTTAACATAGAGACGTGTGTTGGTTCATACTAGCCTAACTTAAAAGTAGGGTGCTAAGCTAGGACTAAAATGCAACAGCTTTTTTACGTGTTATTTTATAAAATAGGATGCTACCTACGATAATGAATATAAAAATATTGGTTTGAACGTAGGTATACATTGTAAGATACTTTGTGTTTTTTTTCGGGAAATCTCTACTAGAATCTCATTAAATAGTCACATTATCCATTAAAATTGCTTGTGTGGTTTTTGAGAACATGTAAAATAATTCGACCACGCAGCTGAACCGCTGACGTGAGTTGAGCAAATTTCCTAAATTAAGTTTATAGTCCTATGTTTTAAGGGTTTCAACCGACAATTTGGGAAATAGGTTTATTCACGACGGTGCTGAATAGCTGCAAAATGCTTAGCACGCCAATCCTCGTATTGGGAGTATACAATACACAATGCATTTTGTGCTTCGCACGCCAACCCCACTTTAGAATCCACCACATGGCTTTAAACCGGGTAGGCCTACTTCTATGGTATTTTATGTTTTGATCGATTTCGGGTTAACCAAGCGAGCTATAAGGTCGCGTAAAAAAACAAAATGTGCAGAATAACATCCTACATGTATATTTGTAGAAAAAACTCAAAAACAAATTCATTCTCGTAGGACAAGTCTAAAAAAAATTTACTTTGGGTAAAAAATAAGCGATTGTTGGATATTTTTGGCTAACGAACTCGTCTGAGCGACGTAGACAACCAACTTGTGTACCAAATTTGAATCAAAGCGGACTTAAAATGCAGCCGCCAGAGTTCGAACACATATAAACATATATATATATATATGATTTTTAATGACACCCCAAAACAATTCGTTGCTCATTTGCTACTCCCGACCTTGGGTCTTACCATAAGGGCCACTGCAATAGCTCACTTTTCCTATGGAAATTCGCTAATAATACAAATAGAAAAAGAACGGAAACAGTTGGACTCACTCAAATGTAAACTTTCACGTTCGAAGCACATAAGCTGTTTGCACTTATCAACACGTAACTCAAGTCTATCACAATAACTTTTTCTGTTCCTTACGTTCATAAACTGCTATAGAAAAACTCAGTAACGAAATTAAATAATTTACATGCAAATTCAATCTTACAAAAATGTATTTAGCACAATTACATTAAATGTGCAATTAAATTTAATAAACATTAACAAACCACATACATACAATAGAAAAGAAATTGATTTCAACCGAAACCCCACTAAATCGTACTTTCAGAAGTCTTTAGCATCTCAAAGGATTTAGAGAAATAAAAGTATTACTTGTGAGATTTTGTGTTTAAAGTTTTATTCTGTGGAGTATATTTTCTCAGAAGTCAAAGGTCAATATTTATTTATAAGATGTGACCCTTAACCTACATTTTATTAAAGTCCCATCCCCACTCCATAATATATGTCTGTTGGGGTAGGGCTACTGAGATTTTGAAACCCATTACATAATTTATGTACGAAATAGTGGTATTTCACTTGAAAACAGTTATTTGTATAAACTGATTCGTTTGCTCACTGTAGTTCTGCTTGGGTAGTGTACTAGACTCTGAATATTTTCTGACAAGCAAGTAGACAATAACCGAAACTTTTGTACAATTTACCTTAAAACTTTAGCTAAAATAAAATATCGAACTCTAAAATAATTATCAAAACGTTCGTAATTATCAAAATTAACATTTATAAATAAATATTGAGCTTGACTTGTGAGATATATTTAATAGAATAAACTTTGAACACAAAATCTCGCAACTAATACGTTTACTAACTCAAAAGCGTTTCAACGACAAATTCGCCATCTTCAGTGATGCACGAGCTACTCAATAGTCAAAGTATAACTAACAGTGTTTTCTGTCCCGTATTTATACAAAACTCAAAGGAGCGTGGCTTAAGACTACATTACATTAATAAGGGTTAACAATTGCATAGCGTTATTATAACTAGCCTAACATCAACTATATAACTAAACAAGTTACTAACCTAACAATAATCTCAAACAATACATTATTTCTATATCAATTCAGAATTTTGTATGGGTCCTAATACATTATTTACAATTATTTTACTATGTTTGTCAATATAAAAGGTTTCCCAAAGCATCTATTGTGTTCAGTTTAGTTACATTTTTTTAATAATACTGAGTTTTATATTTTGAAATTATGGTTTTCATCTAACCAATGTTTATCCATAGCAGATTTATCTGGCCTATTGTATTTTAAATCAGAAAAATGTTCTTTAATTCTGGTCTTCATGCTTCTTTTGATTTGGCCTATATATTTCTTCGGACACATGTCACAGTTTATACAATAAATTCCAGGATTAGTTCTCTTCTTGAATTGTATCTTTAGGATTTCCTAACATTTTACCAAGATTACTGTCAGCTGACACAGCTACATTTAAATTTGCATATTTGGCTAGCGATTTTTTAACAGTATAAGGCAATGGTGGATCCATCGTTTTAACCCATCGTTGCTTCCAGAGTAGATCCCGATTCCTTAACTTTCTTCAATTTCACTTTAGGAAACTTTTTATATTAAAAAACATAGTAAAATAATTGTAAATAATTAATTAGGAATTAATGGAAATAGAATTGCCATACACAATTCTATATTATTACTAGCTGGCCCAATCCGGCTTTGCACGAATAGACAAATCAAAGTTAAATGTATAATTATTAACAAAAATTATATATCAATAAATATATTTAATATGCATTTCTTATGGGGATTTTTAGCAAACCTCCCTGAAATTTCGAATTTTTTGAAAACCTTTGTTAGCGAGCACCTAGGACCCTAGAGGAAGCTACATACCAAATTTCATCCCAATCCGTTAGGTGGTTTTTTTTATTAACTTTAGACAAATCAAAGTTAAATGTATAATTATTAACAAAAATTATATATCAATAAATATATTTAATATGCATTTCTTATTGGGATTTTTAGCAAACCTCCCTAAAATTACAAATTTTTTGAAAATCTTTCTTAGTGACCACCTAGGACCCTAGATGAAGCTACATACCAAATTGCATTCCAATCTGTTTGGTAGTTTTGGAGAAATCGTGATTTAGTAACTTTGACCCTCCCAAATCCCCCTAAAATTTCGAATTTTTTGAAAACCTTTCTTAGCGAGCTCCTATCCCTAGAGAAAGGTACATACCAAATTTCGTTCCAATCCGTTCAGTAGTTTTTGAGAAATTGTGATAAGTCTGTAAGTGAGTGGTATTTGGCTTTCATATAGATAGATAAATAAAAATAATGTATTGTTTGAGATTATTATTATGTTAACGCCTTACTAATGTAACGTATACTTAAGCCACGCCCCTTTGAGTATTGTATAAATACGGGGCAGGAAACTCTGGTAGGTTAGTTCTAGTTTGACTATTTTTCTGTAACTCGTGTATCACTGAAGATGGCTACATTGTCGTTGAAACGCGTTTGAGTTAATAAACGTATTAGTTGTGAGATTTTGTGTCCAATATTATTCTATCAAATTAACATTTATAGTTCCAAAGTGGAATAATGTCTTAACTCAGTTGAAATACGTTACACTTTCATTTACAATCATCGCAGTGGAATAATCGAACGAAGTAAATCCACTTCCACATTTGTTTTACACACGATTTCTGTCTTTGCTCGTTCGCCATTACGACTTGCTCGGGATTATTAACGCTTCTAAAGCTGTATCCAGAGATATTTTAATTTAAATGCAAATTCAGGATAAGGGGTTCGTGCACCCCTAGGGTCTCTTTAAAAGTAATTAGTTGCGGAATGAGTTATAATAGCTGCGTTTTAATTTTAATAAATTAGGCGGGAAAATGTTATCACACAAATCGTTAACATTTAGTGAAGTGAATAAAAGGTAGTTAAAGCTAACACTAGATGATTTTCAAGTTGTAACTACATTCTGAGTGAATACAAAGTAGATACAAGTAGCCCTATTGTTGTAACTTGTAATTTTGAAATTCCTAGCGCTAAGCTGTGAATGAAAAGCTGGCACTAGGTTTTTACTCTAGTTTTAACTAGCTTAAATCCGTTATTATTATTATTGTCATTAGCTAAACGAGAATTTTTTGAAAGATAATGTTTTTTGCATATGGTAGGGTACCTTAAGGGCTACAAATAAGCAAAATTTTATCAAAATCGTTTTTATATAAAAAAATAATAACTATTTTTTTGGGGGTTTTTTGTCCAAAAAGGGGGTTGCTTTTCAAACATTTTCAAAACCTTTTCGCGCATCTATACAAGCCTAATCGTTGACATGTCTGGTGCAAATTTGTTCGAAATCGATCGAATAGTTTTCTCTCTAGCTTTGTTTACATACAAACATACAGACAGACATTTTGTAAAAAATACTTTTTTTGGACTCAGGGAGTCCCAAAACGGATATTTCCTCAAAAATCTCACCATCGATTTTTTTTGCGATCACTATACTTTCTCTATACTATAGTATAGTGAGAAAGTAAAATATCAAAACTATCTTATAGCGTTAGACATACAAATAATCGAGAAATAAATCTTTACAAACTATATAATATTAAAGTATTTGTGTTATATATAACACAAATACTTTGCATCCTCCTTTCAGGGAATTTAAAAAATGTACTGAAATATACGTCAGCTTCCATATTCCATTATTTGAAATTCTGCAAGTATTTGAAGAAGGCTTTATACTGAGCAATGCAATAAAACTCGAAGTGTGACGTAGCCAAAGTATTAGGATTTCACGAAAGAAAGCAAAGTATTTTAATATGTGGATGAAGACGTATTATTGCAGTTTGGTTATGATATGACTGTTATTTGTGTAGGGCATGTTTGTAGTTGGAATTGTATGTTATTGTGACAAATGTAATTCATAATTTACGTAATTGAAGATTATAAATAGTGATAAAAATATATGTAGGCGTAACTGTACCGTATTAGACCGGTATTTGGTTGGCATAACGTGGTTTAATTTGTAAAATAAATGAACCATCTAAACAGGGTTAGTTAAAAGTCTGGAGACGCCCCCTTAACTCTCCACCGAGCATTGATAAAAAATCCAAACCCGGGGGTTGTTTATAGGTCATAAAAGCACACTTTCTCATGCATAGGGCAACGTTGCCCCCCAACTCAAAATCGGAATTTTTGGGGGATACTCAATATTTTTAAATGGGAAGTATGGTAATGTGATACCTCATTTTAAAGGTCTATTTAAGACTAGGAAAATGACTAAGAAAATAAAAATCGGACCACCCAAAACAAAATAGTGGCCCTAAACGTGTTCAAACAAATCGACATAAAGTTGCTAATATCTCAAAAAGGAAGTTTTTAGAAAACATTTCATGTGACAAAAAATGTTTATTTTAAAGTGCTTGACCTAAAACTTTGCTTCCAAATAGATTTCGTAAATTTGAATTTTTACAACATTTTTTAAGTTGGAGTATTTTGTTTTGGGTGGTCCGATATTTCTTTGCTTTATGTCATTTTCCTAGTCTTAAATATACCTTTAAAATGAGGTATCGCATGACCATACTTCCCATTTTAAAATATTAAATAGCCCCCAAAAATTCCGATTTTTAGTTGGGGGGGGGGGGGCAACGTGCATGATGGGGAAGTGTGCTTTTATGACCTATAAACAACCCCCGGGTTTGGATTTTCTATCAATGCTCGGTGGAGAGTTAAGGGGGTGTCTCCAGACTTTTAACTAACCCTGTATAATAAAAATGAATTGCTGTTCCTTTCGCATTACTTGAGAACGGCTGGACCAGTTTGGTTATTTTTTGTTTTAAAATGTTCGTAATAGTCCGAACTATGTTTTTATATAAAGAAAATTTTGAAAAGTTTTCTGAAAAAGTTTCAAATTTGGAAAAACTAAACAGCCTCTTTTGTATAGACTCAAGACCATAGCGCACAAAATCAGCTGTTCGTATAAAATGCTTACTAACCACATGTTTGTTTACATTCATTACCATAGCAACTTTACTAGCAAATTTGTAATCAGTTTATTATTTTTTCAAATAGGTTAGATTGGCAAACTTAAAGTAAATACAGACAAAAATCTACTAAAATGCTTACTATATTTCAAT
This sequence comes from Philaenus spumarius, assembly GCA_018207615.1. Lineage (NCBI taxonomy): Eukaryota > Metazoa > Arthropoda > Insecta > Hemiptera > Aphrophoridae > Philaenus > Philaenus spumarius. Next base: position 126,359 of record JAGFPH010001182.1, read on the forward strand.
TCAATTAAAACATTGGTTGTTACATATTATATATAAAACAACTGATTTGGATCAAAAACTGAACACAAGTTTAGGTTAGGCCTACAACGAACCAAAACACGTTTATTTGCAACCAATCGGGCTAATTTAGAATCAGGTTTTTTACAATTCATCACAACTATCAGTTTTTCTGGATTAGATAAAAGCAAACAAAAGGTTTACTGTATTATCTACAAAGGTTTACAAACTATAAATCTATACTTTGTGTAGTGTATTCTTTAGTGGCATAAAAACCATTTTGCAATTCGATCACTTAAGTCAATGTAATGCAATGGAATAACTTTACTAGACTTTAAATTAAATCAAGCAATAGTGAAGCATTGCTGGGTCCACTAGTTGATAGTAAAACTAATTGTGGTAGATTTGAAGTTGGTTCTTGTAAAAATAGCTTACGTAGACATAATTGAAAATTCAGGGAAGAATTAATCGTCAGTAGGTTAAATCTATCGAAACAAAAGTTTAAATTTTTTGAAAATTATTCAGAAATTAATTACTTATCTACATAAATAAAAATTATAATGTTCGTTTGTTCTAAATCTCAAATCTCCGAAAATTCTTCACCGATTACTTTCAAATGTTAACATAACATTACATTCTAATACAAGCATGTATTTATATACTTTTTTGAAAAAAACAGCAGCATCTTCTGAATATAAAAACAACAACAAAATATACTAAATATTTTACGGTAATGGGAGCTCCATACTAAATAATAAATAAATATGTTCATTATTGATACAGTAATCAGCTGATTTCAAACTTTGAAGTAATTATTTGTATTTCTAACTTTAAGGTTAGGTTTTTATTAAAGTGTAGACCTGAGCCTTGCTGGTTCTTTTAAAATTTATTATAACTGCTGTTATAAAATATACGAAATAATTTGATTTGGTCACTTAACGTTAATTTACCATCTTGGCTTTGGGGTTGCTAGTAGTTCTGTGAACAGCAGACCTCGCTCGTTGAAATGGCAAATGTGATTTTGAGATTAGGTTAGAAATAGTGTGCCAGTAAGGAAGTAACCACAACTCACTCACAGTCACAGCGGCCACACTGACGTAGCGCAGGAAAGAGCAAGACAGCAGGTAGCGCTCTCTTTCTCCCTCTCCATAAAATTATAAGGTTTTATGAAGATATCTAAAGAATAAACGTATTAACCAAGAAAAACTTGGACGATTTTGAACAAGTTTGAAGTTTGCGGCCATTTTGTGAGCTTACCGTTATATATACGCAAAAAAATCAAGAAAACAATTTTGTAGAACATCAAATTTGCTACCGGACAAATCTTATTAGTTTTTCAATTCGACTTACGGATAAACCACAAACTGGCTTTGGAAAAAAGCTTACACTGAGAGAAACGGTGCGGAGGCCATTTTTATTTTATTTAAGTTGTGAAAAATAAAAAATGGGAAAAAACATATATATATATATGGTTTTTTTTTATGGCTCGGCCTAGAAATAAGGAACATTCATGCAAAAAATCATGACAATCGGTTAACGCGTTTGGACGTAATCGTGAGACAGATAGACAGACGAAATGCCGAACAGTCGAGCTAAAACGGAGACCTCGTTTCGCTCGGTCAATTATTAATCCTGCACCTTTATTATATAAAAAAATACATAACATGATTATGTGTATAGAAGGTCCCAACGGGGTTGGCGTACGGAGCACGCAGGGGTCTCCCCTAGTTTAAAAAAATATTTATAAATATAATTATGTATTCTTAAAACACTACATGTTTGGATTTGTAAAAGTCACTTTACACAAATTACGTTTAATAATCCAGCAGCAACCAGATTATGTCCCATGTTTGCCTGCAGGGAGCCATGATAAAACCGCAAGCTAATCTCACAAAAGGATACTTGCTAATTAAAGTGTATTTATTTATAGAAACGAGCAGGTACGTAGTTTACAACAGTAGTTATATTGTATGTATTATCTCTGGTCTACTGCATTCAGTCGGTCGAAAGGTATATTGCACAACGAAAATACATCGAACAACATTTTCACAACAGTTATTAAAAACTGATTAGAATTTTAGTATTTCCCCGAATTCAACAAATGTACATTTATTAAATTTCTCCGAGCGCTTCCACTTTTTACGAGAGAAAGGTAATTCAACGATTTCTTTAATGCGCCCTTTTTTATTACAGTATGTTCATGTGAAATAAAATCTATTTTGAAAATCCTTAAATGTGTTGTCGAATTTAATCTACATTTCCGTTAACAATTTTTGAAGTGTAAACTACTATAGGCCCACCTCGTTTAAAAATTGGGGGCGGTGAATCGGATTTTACCGTCACGTTCTATTCCGTCACGCTTTTTCCGTCACGCTCTATTCCGTCACTCTCTACTATATATAAGACACATGTGTATAGGCTATAGCAGAGTATATAGTATTATTATTAGGTTTCACGGTCAAAACAATCGGATGAAGGATAATAGCTAAGTTAAAGTTAATGAGATCAAATGTACATACAGTATTGTAATATTTACTGTGTTGGTATTGGATGCCGGGTTGAACTAACCAATTATTGCACGTTTATCCTTTATTTAATTGTTTTGAAAATCACACTATTTTTGATAGGTAATCAAAAGGGCTACAAAAATGTGTCTTGACATTTTTCGTTAAAACGTACGGTTTTTGGGTGATTAAGGTTTGACATTTTCAAACAGCCGCCTTTCTGAAACGAGTTATTGGATTTAATCGTTTGCTTCCTTCAGATATATAATTTCTGTGTTAAACTTTACGCCAAGTTTGAACTCAGTCAAACATTTCTCTAGATATGAATTATTTTGTACAAAATCAAAATGGCGGATATCTGGAAAACGAAGCGTTTTCAGGCCTATGTTTATATGAACTTTTTTCTTGTTTTTAGCTGTAGAATGAGCTTCCGAGAGATTGCCCCGTAGTTATGAATCACCCTGTATATCAGTAAGGTTTTCATCTACGTAAAATATGTTTTATGAAAATTGTGTTCCATTATTTCTAAGCAACTTTTCTTATTAGAAATTACTTTGGTTTCCAACTTTTGAAATAATAAACTGACCAACACATATTTGGTATCTTGTCCAACAGCACTTTAGTAATAGACAACATATGTATTGCCTTTTAACAAAAACGAAGAACTGAATGTTGTTTACAACACTGAAAGCATAGAGATTACGATGTAAAGTGGTTCTCAGCGTACACTAATACTTTAATAGTTACAACTAAATACTGTATAACAGCGGAAAAACATGATGCTCCAGCTGTAATACACTTTAAAGCACCGAGCTTCGCTAAACGAATACACCTTAATTAGTAACCACATCCCTTTGTAAGATTAAAGCTTAGCACAGGTCTGATTATTTAAGCCATTGGCTCACTGCTGGCGAACGTATAACGTAATCTGATTTGAGGATGTATGCCATTATTAAACGTAATTTGTGAGCCCTTGTTCTCGAAATGCAAGGACTGTTTTATGCTTGAGATATAATTCATTACAAATAATTCGACCACGCAACTGAACCGCTGACGTGAGTTGAGCAAATTTCCAAAATTAAGTTTATAGGCCTATGTTTTAGGGTTTCAACCAACAATTTGGGAACTAGGTCTATTCACGACGGTGCTGAATAGCTGCAAAATGGTTCGCACGTCATTCGGAATATTGGGAGTATCATCAATACACAAAGCATTGCGTGCTTCGCACGCCATTCCGATTATTGGGAGTGTCTTCAATACACAAAACATTGCGTGCTTCGCACGCCAACCCCACGGTAGAATCCACCACATGGCTTTGAACCGGGTACTTATACACTTGTGTATATGGCTTGAAATCGGTCCATATACACAAGAAAATCTATTTTAAGTTTCTATATTTCATTATACCCTATATTCTTAAAAACAATTTAATTTCATTTCAAGACAATCTGATAAGTATTTACTTATGTGTAAGTTCTAATTATAAGGTTTTATAAGGATACAAAACATCTAAAGTATCAGGTCAGGCAGCGTAGATAATTTAATGTTGGACACATATACGTTTAGGGTGAAATTGAAGTAGAACAAGGCCTAACAATGAATAGCTCTTTAAAAAAATGCATTTAAAACCAAAAGAAAAAAATAGAACTTTTTGTCCACACTCTCCTATTACTGAAACCATTAAGAGTTGTAAATTTGTATCACAAAAACCAACTTGTTTAGTTTTGTAATCAGGATACATGTAACAAAACAGCAAAACCTAAAGTTCTACTGTACGGTAGACTCTAAATGATAAAAAGAAATACTTATTTATAAATAATTACGCCTATCAACTAATTTTTAAACCACTTTAATAAATCACACACCACGGTATGATTAAAACGGCTATTGGAAGGAATCTGTAATTGAAATACAAAATATTCTGTCGCAGATTACAATGGTTAAACGAATACACTCGTAAATCTACCCTAGGTTTATTTTGAAAAGTCGAATAGGCCTATATTTATATGTGCCTTATGTTTACATTATATAGGTTATGTCTGAAGTAGCTTTTATAAATAATTGTAACGTATATCATGTAATTGAATAAGACAAAATCGTAATCGATATTATGTTTAGTTAAGCTAGTTAAATAATAATAACAATTAAGGCCAACTTACGTGTAATGTGACGGCAGATCTTTAAAATAATCGTTTGGCCAAAGCAATAAAACACTTCACATCGTCCGATTAAACACAGAACTTCGTACAATAAAACAATTACAACACTAATTCGGTTACAAAATACACTCAACGAACATAACCTCAAACACCTACACCGAGTACAAGCACTAACTGAAACAGATGACTCATTGTTGGAGGGGATGTTATTGCGAAACATTTGATAGGCATAAGAAATTGATAAGGCAGTGGCTAAGTAGGTAGCAAATATTTGTTATTAGTTCTATACACAGGCGGTACAGTGTGTTACTGGACATTCTTAAGATTGCCTGTATTGTGAAATGTAAATTAAACGAATAACTAAAATATTATGTAGCTTTACGGTTAGTAAACAGACATTTGATTACTTATTTGTTTACTGCTATTTAATAGTTGCTTGTTTTATGCGCGTAATAACGCACAAACACAAAATACTTCTATCTTTTAATTAGGATACAAAATTGAGGTTAACACTAAAGACATCTTGGAATGTTTAACATACTTTTACTGCAGTATATGTATATATTTTTAACCCTACAACTGTCCATGTTAATGTTTTGCAACGCCAAGTCATTTCGGTGCGTGTGCAAGCATATTTTCAAAAATTCGCCAAATATAGTAATTGAATACCAATCCAAAAGTGTTCTGTACCTTTTTTGTAGAGAAAGGTTAAAAAAATCCATATATGTAATTAAAAAATTTATTGATGTAAAATTGTAAAAGTTATTAGCTCAAAAAGCATAAAATGTTCAGTAACGAAAGGAAAAAGTTCAACTTTAGGCCTACATAACAAGTCGTAAACATTTTTTGTAGTTTTTTCGTAAATGTAAAAAAGTTTCGTAATTTAGTTCTAAATAGAACTGTATAAAAACATTTATCGATTTCAAATTTCTTATTTTGAAAACATCAGTTTTTGTGTTCCAAATACACGATTGCTAACAAACCGCCTAATTTGAAACGTAATTTACTAATATATGCTTTGCCCAAAAATGAAATATTATTAAAACAAAGTGTAGAGAATAAATCAAAGAATTGAACTGTATACTTGTATATTACCTCATTATAAAAGAGTTTTACTTAGAATCAATTGAATTACAAAAGTAAGATGAAACAAATGAAACCTCGTGCGGACAAAGGAAATTCAAAATATGACCGTTGAAGACAATGGAAACAGCCTTGTTTTGCAAACTCAAGCGGTAGTATGAATTCTGTGCAAATATGAACTTTCAACTGCTGTTTGAATAACATCTAAAAAGTCAAATATAGTTTGCTTTACACCAAATGAAAAATTAAACTTTGGTCTATAAATAGATATCAAAAAGTCTATTGAAATAATTCGAATTATAAAAGATATCTCGTACGCAAAATGTGTTGTTTTATTGGTTGAAATCTGCTCAATTGCAAAGGCTTACAGACAATTCCATATCTTTGGAACTATATCCGATTTTGGATTGGATGGCAGTTTCAGATAGGTAAAAGTGTGATGAATCCTTCAGTATACAGATATAACTCAGAAAAATACCGGGCGGGCTGTATTGAAAGACATAGAAACTGGAATTAAAGGTAGTTTTGGCTTTTAGAAAACTAAAAAACTGCAACGATGATTACGTATGTAAATATACAGTTTAGAAAAAACTTGTAAATGCAAAAATTAAAGTTTAGATAATTTCTTTTCCAACGGTTTTTGATTTATTGCGATTGGATAGTTTTTAGTGGGTGAAATATTCATTACAAGTAGAGTTGTCAAAATTGATCGTTTTCACGTGCCACGCCCCCACGACCACTCAAATTGAGTAGTCTGACAGTTGCAGGGTTAAATAAGGGACGTGACGGGAGTCTTGGGAAACATAATGGGGCCGCAGATGAGCCATTTATGCTTCAAACGATGCATTTTTCTTTGTCGAGTGTTTATGAAATGAGCGATATTATTGTATCATCCAGTTGATTCATGTTTGTTGCACGTAGTGTTTGTATGAAGTATTGTCTATGCAGCTGTTTGTAGGCGTCACATCAGTTATGTTACACAAGGCGTGCAGCGTGGAGTTATAAATTCGTTAATACTAATTGTTTAACGAACAGAAAATGTGGTCTTGGAACAATTCTCTCTTTAATTTTCACATCTAATTTGTCTCAGCACAAGACGTTTGTATTGCAACTTTTACATATGGTACTGCTATATTGGCCCGAGGTAAAGATGCAGTTACATTACAGCACGAAATCAATACACGTGATTCTTACAAGCAGGAGACATAGTTACATACCAATAGAATTACATCATCAAATGTTATCATTTACGAATATGACTTCGGATGCCAAGATACGATTGAAATGACACAAAGATAAAACTAGACTAAACACGTAATCGGCTAAAAAAAATGGACTGCTTGTTGGAAGAAGGTGCTAGTTAACATTACATATTAAAAGATTACTCTAAAAAAACAGTTATATGAAATTCACATCTGAAAAAGAAATGGATGCAAAACTAAATTTCCTGGAAATAACTGTAATAAAGCAAATAGACAAATTCCAATTAAAAATTTACAGGAAACCCACAAACACAGACATCACTATACATTCCACATCGCACCACCATACGTCTAAAAAACAGCCTACAACAATATGTTACATAGACTCATTACAATACCTCTCGGACAAGAAGATTACTCGGAGGAACTGAATACTATTAAATATATTACCATGGCCAACAGTTATAAGGCATCTATGATAAACACCTTATTAAATAAAAAACAGAATAAAAACATTAAATCTTTAAAACCTCGTGAAAAAGACCCACCTACATAGCCTGTGAGTACGGAAACGTACTACAGAATACAATACAAATTATTTACCTTGAGTCCGTCTTGTGACTACTTGTCGTTAAGTTTAAGACGATATGTTTCGGAGCCGTAACTCCATCATCTGGTCATTCCTCTGGTGAGTTAGTCGAACATTAAACACGTTAAAATTGTATACACACGCACATTTAAACGGACACTAACACACAAGTCGCAGTTCATCGCATAAATAAATACACGGAATACAGATGTGGCGCATCTCAACGTCGGGTCTGTATAGTGCAGTGCAGCCTACTCACATGTCGTCTTAAACTTAACGACAAGTAGTCACAAGACGGGCTTAAGGTAAATAATTAGTATTAATTATCAGTGACTCGTTACCAAAATCTTGCAATATAGAATATAGTCTCAAACAATTAAACATTACTACATTCTCCAGAGGGCCGCTGATGAGGTGTGTATATGGACTAAAAAATGGCACATTAGTCTTAATGAAGAGAAATCAGTCAATGTTAACTTTACAAATAGTAAGAAAGAGAATCGTATTCCAGTTACAATCGATTCTAAACAGGTTCCTCATGCCAATTCGGCTAAGTACCTAGGAATGACACTTGACGTAAAACTGAAATGGAAGGAGCATGTCAAGAAGAAAAAAAAACAAGAATTAAAACTAAAGTTCAGGAAAATGTATTGGCTGTTTAGAAGACAATCACAGCTGCCAATCCATAATAAGCTGTTGATATATAAGCAGGTCCTAAGACCAGTGAGGACATATGGGATACAGCTTTGGGGCTGCACTAATAAGAAAAATATAAATATAATCCACGTGTTCCAAAATTATTTGTTAAGGTGTATAGTTAACGCTCCTTGGTTCATCAGAAATGACGATTTACATAGGGATCTCAAAATAGACTCTGTCAGAGATGAAATAAAAAAGCAGGCAGAGAAGCACGGACTGCGCATCAGGCACCACGAATGCCCTGAGCTACGAGGGCTGTTGGATGTAACTGGAAGAAGACTGGAAAGAACCAAGCCTTCGGATTTGATTTGATGGACAATAGTGATAGGGAGTAACCATTTTATTAATTTATGAGGAATAAATTACTTAGATGGGTACATCTTACTCAGTTGTAATAAAAAATAATAATTAAAAAAAATTACTACAGTTTTTCGAAACAACAACAACATACAAAAACTTCTTAGTCAAATACCAAATAAAGATTTGAAATATAAAACTGGTATTCACAAGCTAATTTGCAATGAATGTAATTCGTTCTATATAGGGCAAACAGGAAGATCGTTATATCAGAGGTTCAAAGAACATCTGCCCAAAAAGTACTTATATGGCAATAAATCGAATTATGCACGCCATCTGATCGAAATCTATGGACTGACTTTGAAATCAATTTGATACCATTGCATAAATGGAAAAATGGCAAAATTATGGATGTTATCGAGGAATA
>JAGFPH010001182.1:153041-192480 GCA_018207615.1 Philaenus spumarius
GGGGGGGGGAGTAATTTAACATACATGCAACATTCGACGTTGTATATGATTGTTAAATGTTGTTGTTATTTAATATTTTGGCTCCATAGAATATGTGTCCTTTTGTTTTTGTAAATAGACGTCTCTAAAAGATTGAGAAATTGCAAAACTTCCAAATCCATTTTACTTTGCACACTATACATACAGCAAATCTATTTGACATTGAATTAAAAACACGCAGGTTATGCTGCAATAGCATTCCTGGTAAAAGTTAAAAACAGTTTTACGTACCGTCATTTTTTATATACCTCTTGTTTTGTACTAATTGAGTGCTAGATTTGTTTTCTGTTTTCTTTGGGTACCCTGGGTGCTCGCATGGCTGTAAAAAGAATAACTTGTATCAGTGGCATAACTAATCAAATCGCATAAAACACGATTCAGTACAAAAAATAAGACATTTAAAATTATTGATTCTTTTTAAAGTAACGCGAAAGCAGGTGTTTCTATTTATAAAATAATACCGTGAATGGTTCGTCAAGGCTAAGTCACGAAAATGCGAAAACGTCTACAATAGATTTCCTTATACGAGCAATTTACGCACAGGAAATGCGATTTGATGCTTGAATTGAAGCTCCGAGAAATGCTGGATGAAGCAAGGCAGACGGAATATATTTATAGGAATATTTACCTCTTTCGTAAAGTGTTTTATTTTGCATCCGTAGAAGTTTAGATGAGACAAAAGACATTGATTTAGGCGACTGTAGACTGATTTATATTGACACAAATCCATTACTAGGATCATATCGCAAGCAAACAAATAACTGGTGCGGATTTCTTTGCAGTAGGTATGTTTTACAGTGGATATTTAGATTTTCTTACTGCATTACTTACTATTTTATCTGTTCTGATATTTTGCAGAATAACATGCAGACTGTTTTAATAGTGTATCATGAATCCTGCTTATTTTATTGACATTTACTTTAAATTGATGTAGTAGAAGAGGCTAAACATACTTTTCAATATTTAAAGCTAAAATATTTGTCTAAATACCAGAATATGTTTTGGTACCATTTTAAATTTCACTAAAGACGTTTTAAAATAATTTCATTTCATTTTACTTTCTCACTATACTATAGAGAAAGTATAGTGATCGCAAAAAAATCGATGTTGAGATTTTTGTGAAAATATCCGTTTTGGGACTCCCTGAGTCCAAAAAAGTGTTTTTTTTTTTTACAAAATGTCTGTCTGTATGTAGGCCTATAAAAAGCTAGAGCGAAAACTATTCGATCGATTTCAAATAAATTTGCTCCAGACATGTCAAGTAGGGCTGTAGGTATAGATGCACAAAAAACGGTTTTAAAAATTCTTTTAAAAACACCTCCTTTTTGGCAAAAAAACTCTAAAATATCAGTTATTATTTTTTTGTAAAAAACTGCTCTAACGATTTTGATAAAATTTGACTTATTTGTAGCCTTTAATGTACCCTACCATATGCAAAAAACCCGCATCTTTCTAACAATTCTCGTTTAGATAGTAATAATAATAAATGATTTTTTTTTTTTTTTTGCCATAAAGGGGGTTGTTTTTCAACCCCTTTTTTCGTGCATCTCTACAGGCCTAATTGACGTGTTTGGTGCAAATTTGTTCGAAATCGATGGAATAATTTTATCTCTAGCAAATAATAATAATATTTATTAGTTAATCTCCTAGATTAAAATCACATCTCCTACCCCTCCTTCAATTATAAAGTCACAGTGAATCAGTTTAATAATTGAAATATGTGAGACAGTATGTGCCAGTTTCTGGTACCGTTTATTATACATCAACTCCTATAAAAGCGAGTGTACACGCGTACGTAGAACGTACATACGTACGTACGAGAGTAATATATAATATAACAGCTGATATCACCCATCTTCTGTAAACCCAGTGTAGCTTATGGTTTGGGGTTATGTTTACAACTTCAATCGTTATAATTTTTTTTTAAATATGAGTTATATAGAACTAATGAATACTATAATATACGTTATAATATTTGCTTTCAGGTTACAAACTATATATAAATACAACGTTTTATCATCAATATATTTATTTTTACAAATTTAAAGAAGAAATAGGCCTACCTATTCGTTTACCAGCTGATTTCACCCATCATCTGTAATACTTTATACCGATTTTTAAACAGTTTCTACATCATTTAGGTACGTTATAAAATATAAAGAAAGCAACGTTGTTTAGGATAGGTTTTAGACAAAGTCGCATTTAAAACTGTTCATAACTTCCCAAATTTAAACAAGGTATTATATATGTTATTTATACAAAATGAACGTTTGGCATATTTAAGGTTTTCGTTCTAATTTTTATTTTTTACGTATATTTGAGAAATAAAAAAACAATTTTTAGATAAATTTAGCGAAGTTATTCACTAGTTAATATCATGTTAGTGCAGCTAAAAATAAAGTTCAGATTTGCAGAATTTAAATGTTTTAGTAACATTGTATTTTTAGCAGGTGTTAAAGCTACAAATGTAGATTAATTAGCGAATTTCCATAGGAAAAATGAGCTATTTCTGTGGCCCTTATGGTAAGACCCAAGGTTGGAGGTAGGAAATGAGCACCGATCATGGTCCACAGAACACGTTTTGGGGTGTCATTAAAAATCATATACATATGTGTATATATGTGTTCGCCCTCTAGCGGCCGCATTTTAAGTCCGATTTGGTTTAAATTTGGTACACATGTTGGTTGTTTACGTCGCTCGGACGAGTTCGTTAGCCAAAAAATACAACAATCGGAAGCACGTTTTTGACCGGAAGTAAATATTTTTTTTGCTTTTTCCTATGAGAATAAATTTGTTTTTAGAGTTTTTTCAACAAATATGAATGTAGGATATTATTCTGCACATTTTGTTTTTTACGCGACCTTATAGCTCGATTGGTTCCAAAAAATAGATCAAAACGTACGATTCAAAGCCATGTGGTGGATTCTACCGTGGGGTTGGCGTGCGAAGCACGCAATGCTTTGTGTATTGAAGATACTGCCAATTTGCTGAATGACGTGCCAAGCATTTTGCAGCTATTCAGCACCGTCGTGAATAGACTTATTTCCCAAATTGTTGGTTGAAACCTTAAACCTAGGCCTATAAACTTAATTTTGGAAATTTGCCCAACTCACGTCAGCTGAGTGGTCGAATTATTTAATTCTATGATGACTGTGCTTTTAACCTCTTCAAACCGTTTTCAAACAACAGTCTTACAAATATCAAATTTTCAAACTTACATTGCATTTTCCACTGGAATCAAGGGGTAGCGAGGAACGACCACGATACTGACACAGTTTCAAGGATTTGTCTTAACCGAGTTTTCTAAATGTAAATTAATGAAACACAAAGTAAGGATCCGTCTTTACAAACAATTACTTTAACTAAGGGATTACACGGTTTCATTATCATAATGTTCTATTAGAAAATAACACTAACAATTTCGAAGAATTAAACTAACAATTTTAAAGGAGTTATTTCCTTATAGTAAGAAATTAAGGGTATTCGTGGATTTTCTGTTAGTTTCACAAGCTAAACAAAGAATAATGTGGCTGTCAACATGTACATAAATCCCAACTACAAAAACACACATACACGACATCTTGTTTAAAATGGGTGATGAGAATCAAAATTACGGTTGTATGATCATTGCTATTCCGTAACCAGATTTTGTCACTCATATTATATTTTGAGTCCACTAGGAGATTTATAAGCAAAGTGGTTTATTTACCAACGAATGGAATTTTTCATATTGTTCACCTTGTTTGCAGATTTAATTTAAGACATCTTTTCTATACTGATATTATAAAGAGGTAAAGTTTGTTTGTATGTAAGGGGTAATCTCTGGCACTACTGAACCGATTGAAAAAATAGTTTTACTAATAAAAAGCACAATATCTATGAGTAACGTAGGCTAGAATTCATTTCGATAAAAACCTTTTTTTTATTTTAATATTTGTAAATTTAGTCGGAAAAATTGTTAGGTTAGTCCTAGAATGATAAACCAACACGTTCATTTACATTTATTACAATAGCAACCAATTGAATAAAATAACAGATAATATAGCTGTTTGCTCCAATATTTCCATTAACTGATTTCAAAATTTGAAGCAATGATTTTTGTATTTCTAGCTTTTAGGTTAGGGTTTTAAACTGTAGACCTGAGCCTTGCTGGTTCTTTTAACCATTATTATAACTGCTGTTATAAAATATAAGGAATCATTTTATTCGAACACTTAACACTTATTTACCATCTTATTTTTGGGGTTATTATTAATAATACACCTTTATTATAAAGAAAAACATAAAATAACTATGTGTATATAAAGTCCCAATGGAGTTCGCGTGCGGGGCACGCAGTGGTTTCTCCTATTTGTATATTAAATAATAATATGTATTTTATGTTATTTTTCTCTAATATTCCTTTCAGTATTGTAGAATAATATTATTAACCTTTATCAGCCAATTAATTGAAGGTTTGTTAAAGTGTAAATTGTGTTTATGTTAACATTGTGCAATAAAATATTAATTAATTATTATTATTGTTAATTTATTGATGCATATGCCTAATACGAAACATATATAATGTATATTATTACCCAAAAAAGATAATACTGGCAGGTCAATTTAACAAACAATAACATAATCATATAACTAAAATTAATATACAACTGTTCAAATGTGAGTTATATCAAAATGGAAATACTTTGTTTATAAAATGAATTATGCATTTACTATAGCACAGTATATATTTATTTTATATTATTTGAGCATCCTTAAGGGTAGGAATATTTAAGAAACATCATTACCTAACCTCATTAACATGACCTGTAATTAATTTTGTACGTCCGACTTTGGAGCAATTGTTTTTACCTCGTAGAGTTTCATTTGTCGTTCTCTTAACTTTGTCTCATTAAAACAACATCGCAGCTTTAAATTTTAACATTTAATAAGTGTTATTATATGGGCTCACGTTTCGAAGGCAATTTGTTTAATGCACTTTAATAGTGGGAATACAATTTAAAATTGTTCCAAATAGCGGTGTTACATCAACTCCTAAAAAAGCGAGTGTATTGCATTGCATTGAATAAGTGTTTTTGAAACATAAAAATTTTGCCTCAGGGCAAGCCGTTTGGCGGTTAGTGTGATGCATATATACATGATTATTTTATGTGTTTCACTGTTTGGGTAGGGGTATGTGTGTGTGTAGACAGTTCTTCGTTGTAAGTCGAGTATATATTTGTGTTTAAGATTCAGATTTAGCTATATTAAAAATTAATTACTTTAGGAGATGTTGTATTAGCGAAGTTGGTCGTAGTCGTTTAGTAGAAGGGAGGGGGGATGCTTCTTCTCTGGAGATTAGACGTAGTCGTTGGTAAGTCGATTTTGAAGATAGTTGGAAAGTTTTAAGTGTAGGACGGACGTATAGTAAAAAAAAAACGAGTTTGCGTCTGTTGACTCGCTTTTATATGTTGCACATACGTGATTAACATTAATAATATATCAGCTGTTATCTGTAACACTTAAACAAACCCAGTGTAGATTATAGTTTGGGGTTATGTTTGCTAAATTTCTTGTGAAGTTGATTTTTTTAAATATGAGTTATAGAACTAATGTATGCTATAATATACGTATTTTTTTTTTTTTTTTTTTTTTAACGTCCTGCTGTTTTGCACTTAAGGCTAATGAAGGCGGGACCTACAGTTTTACGTGGAATCCGAACCACAGCCAACGATATCTGTTAAGAAACCATTTATAAAATTATTCGGGGTCAATGGGAACTGAACCCGGAACTTTTCCATTGATGTAGTACGTAATAATATTTGCTTTGGAGTAGTTATAAACTGAATATAAATATAACCCTTTATCATGAATATATTTTTTTATACAAATTTAAAGAAGAAATGCCTGTTCGTTTACCTTCTTAAATATTCGTACATCTTCTTATAATATATAGATGTATTCGATTATTACTTTCTTCACTATAATATTAATAACTTCTAAATCATTTCATCTATCAATATGAAATAAAAAAAAAATATTAAAAATAAACGGTACCAGAAACTGGCACATACTTTCTCACAAACATATTTAAATTATTAAGCAGATTCACAGTGATTTCATTATTGTAGGAGGGGTAGGATAGGTGATTTTAAACTAGGATATTAACTAATAAATATTATTATTATTATTATCTAGAGATAAAACTATTCGATCGATTTCGAACAAATTTGCACCAAAACACGTCAATTAGGCCTGTATAGATGTACGAAAAAAGGTTTTTAAAAGTTTGGAAAACAACCCCCTTTATGGCAAAAAAATCCAAAAAACCAGATATTATCATTATTATTAGCTAAACGAGAATTTTTAGAAAGATGCTGTTTTTTGCATATGATAGGGTACATTAAAGGTTACAAATAAGCAAAATTGTATCAAAATCGTTAGAGCCATTTTTTTAATAAAAACATAATAACTGATTTTTTGGGGTGTTTTTTTGCCGAAATGGGGGTTGTTTTTCAAATTTTTTCAAACCCGTTTTTCAAATTTATTTGAAATCGATCGAATAGTTTTCCCTATAGCTTTATATACATACAGACATACATACAGACATACATACATACAGACATACATACAGACAGACATTTCGTAAAAACCACTTTTTTGGACTCAGGGGTCCCAAAACGGATATTTCCACAAAAATCTCAACATAATTTTTTATTGCTATCACACTTTCTCTATACTGTATAGTGAGAAAGTAAAAATATTTTTAACTTTCTTTAAATATATAATAACGTACAAAAATAAAAATGTTTAACAAATAGGCCTACAGTTTTAGGATCCTTATTATTGTACACATTTACCGAGTTAAAAATCCCCGTCGGCATAGTTAAGTAGGCCTAGGTAAGTACGCCTTAATGTTGTTTTTAATTAGTTGGTTTTTACATGAGGTATTTCTCATGTGTATCTAATTTAACAGCCTGTAATTTTTCACGGGGCTGTACTAGTACAGAAATAAACTCTAGTTCTTCTTCATAAGTACAAAGATTTCCCTATTTGAAACACTAGGTCCCTCCCAGCTAAATAACAATGATATTTGCTTTTATAATGGAAAGGCTCTTTAAAGAGTGTTTTATACCTTTAAATGGCTTTAAAATATCGCCTCTTCCAAGATGTCAAAACTTTTCCCATTTCCTGGTATTTATTGCAGATTAATGTCTTGAAACTGAACGGGATTCTGTTGTTAGTTAAAAATGTTCTCACTTATGCATAGTGTCTAAAGTGGTTAAACTAGTGGTTCGTAATAAGAATATATATATTTGTTTCCTTTAACTTGGCCTAGATTATAAAATACATATTATTTGGCCTTACAACATTTTAAGGATTTAAAATTATTAATCAAATCGCAACTAAGCAATAAGCCCGCTGGACTGATAGTTTATTAACATAGAGAGAAGCAAATGGCACTGTGGTTTAAGGCACTTGTCTAGTCTGTTCCACAGTAGAATACACTACAGGGTATTGATCTAACTGGTTTGATAAAAACAATAACATAGAAGTATATGTACTCTAAATTACTTTAGTATCAAGAGTTTCTGATGAGTTTCACTATTCATAAAATAAGACCAAAACACATTTTTAATACCCACATACAAATGACTATAAAGGTGGCGAATTTCTTTTTTAAATGTGCCTCCATTAGTATCTTGTAAACTATAATGTTTGTTCTTGGTGTCTTTTTAATAGACTAACCGTTAAAAAGTTAGATGGGTGTAAAGTTTTAAAAACACCCTAACTGAGCGGAAGATATTTGTGTATGGAAACGATATGAACCAATGAAAATGCTCTATAAAAAAAAGACGGGAAAATATTTAGATGAAACCAAACTATAAAATCAATACGTGAACGTTAATAGAAAATAAAACTTACTAATAATAATTCGACCACGCAGCTGAACCGCTGACGTGAGTTGAGCAAATTTCCAAAATTAAGTCTTTAGGCCTATGTTTTAGGGTTTCAACCAACAATTTTTGAAATAGGTCTATTCACGACGGTGCTGAATAGCTGCAAAATGGTTCGCACGCCATTCCGTAAATTGGGAGAATGTGCAATACAAAAGGCATTGCGTGCTTCGCACGCCATTTCGTATGTTGGGAGTATCTTCAATACGCAATGCATTGCGTGCTTCACACGCAATTAGGCATATTGGGTTTATCTTCAATATAAAGTGCATTGCGTGCTTCGCACGCCCACCCCCGTATTGGGAGTATCTTCAACACACAAAACATTGCGTGCTTCGCACGCCAACCCCCGTATTGGGAGTATCTTCAACACACAAAGCATTGCGTGCTTCGCACGCCAACTCCAAAATAGAATCCACCACATGGCTTTGAACCGGGCACTTCTATGGTATTTTACGTTTTGATCGATTTTGGGCAAACCAAGCGAGCTATAAGGTCGCGTAAGAAAACAAAATGTACAGAATAATATCCTACATTTATATGTGCATAAACACTCAAAAACAAATTCATTCTCGTAGGGAAAATCTCAAAAAATAATTACTTCCGGTCAAACGTGCTTAACGAACTCTTCCGAGCGACGTAGACAACCAACATTTGAACCAAATCGGACTTAGAATACGGCCGCTAGAGGGCGAACACACATATATATATGTAAATATATGATTTTTAATGACACCACAAAACGTGTTCTGGGGACCATGGTCGGTGCTCATTTGCTGCTACCAACCTTGGGTCTTACCATAAGGGCCGCTGCAATAGCTCATATTTCCTATGGAAATTCGCTAATAAAACTAGAATTAACTACAAACCTCAGTCCCCTAGATGAACGCATAAGACTAGCAATATAAAAATAATTAACTTACGTATTTAAAGAGGGATTTAAAATAAAGGCTGTACTATAACATTAAGCCATATGGATATTAGCCTACATTTATTTTACCAGGGTAAAACAATGCCACTATGGATAAAAGGTAAACTTACTTAATAAAAGCTCGTAATTTTGAATACTAGAATTGTAAAAAAATAAATAAAGATAAATACTAAAGCGATTTGTTAGCGCCACTGAATGTACGATCAATTCTCACGTGATTACCAACAGTAGCTATTATTTAAGTCGAGTTAATTCGTTGATAATCACTGCCCATCAGTGCAAGCCTTTCTGACTAATGGTGCGTTGGCAAGTTTGGACATTTGGAATTAAGCCATCGTCCATCAACTATAGACTTATACATTTTACACAATCAGTATTTCGATTGAAACTGTACAAAAACTGTTGGCATTAGTGACAAACAATAATTATGTTGGTGCAAGGTAATAACTCGTTCCCATTGTATAACGTTTTATTTGCTCAATATATTGCTCAGTATCAATATAATGGTTTTATAAATGACTAGGGGAAACCCCTGCGTGCTCCGCACGCCAACCCCGTTGGAATTTTCTATAGACATAATCATGTTATGTGTTCTTTATAATAAAGGTGCAGGATTAATAATAACCCCAAAGGTAAGAGGGTAAATAATGTTAAACGTTCAAATCAAATTATTTAGTTTATTTTATAACAGCGGTTATAATAAAAGTAAAGGAACCAGCAAGGCTCAGGTCTACGCTTTAATAAAAACCTAACATAAAAGTTAAAAATACAAATATATGCTTCAAAGTTTGAAAACAGCTGTTAATGGAAATATTGGAGCAAACAGCTGTTTTATCTGTTATTTTATTCAATTCGTTGCTTTTTTAATAAATGCAAATACATGTGTTGGTTCATCAGTCTAGACCTAACCTAAGATTTTTTCCGTCTAAAATTACAAATATTGAAATAAAAAATGTTTTTATCAAAATGAATTACAGCCTATGTTGCTCAGGGATAGTGTAGCTTTTTATTAGTAAAACTATGTTCTCAATCGGTTCAGTAGTTCCAGAGATTACCTCCTACGTACAAACAAACAATATTTACCTCTTTATAATATTAGTATAGATAAAGATAATTAGAATTATCAAATATGAATATTGGTTGAGTAATTTTGTTTCAGATATTTATTTAACTTTAGGCTGTTTAAAGTGACGCTATACGTTAACTACTGTTGTAAAAATGATTTACGTTACGCTACGATCAGCTTGAGTTTTGTATAATTACAGGACGTGAAGCAATGCTAAAGATGGTAAAATTAAAGTTGAAACGCGTTTGATTATTACATCGTGTTTTCGTTTATCAATTCTAAAAACATAACCTAGAGCAATAGGATACAGTCTTATGGATCTCATAAATGTTACGAACTTAAAAATCTTTGCATGATATCACAATGTATGTATTAACTAGCTGACCCGCATGAAAATTTCGCAAGTTAAGAGTAGGCCTACTTACTTGATTTATTACGCTGATTTAATTCACTTAGTTACGTTTATTAGCGAATTTCCATAGGAAAAATGAGCTATTGCAGTGGTCCTTATGGTGAGACCCAAGGTCGGGAGTAGCAAATGAGCACCGATCATGGTCCCCAGAACACGTTTTGGGGTGTCATTAAAATTCATATATATATATGTATATATGTGTTTGCACTCTAGCGGTCGCATTTTAAGTCCGATTTGGTCCAAATTTGGTACACGTGTTGGTTATGTAAGTGGCTCGGACGAGTTCGTTAGCCAAAAAAATCCAACAACCGGAAGTAAGTTTTTTGACCGGAAGTAACAATTTTTTGAGATTTTTACTAAGAGAATGAATTTTTTTTAGAGTTTTTTCTAAAAATGTAAATGTAAGATGTTATTCTGCACATTTTGTTTTTTTACGCGACCTTATAGCTCGCTTGGTTCCCCCAAAATCGATCAAAACGTGAAATACCATAGAAGTACCCGGTTCAAAGCCATGTGGTGGATTCTACCGTGGGGCTGGCGTGCGAAGCACGAAATGCTTTGTGCGTTGAAAATACCCCTAATACGAGGGTTGGCGTGCGAAGCACGCAATGCATTGTGTATTGGAGACAATCCCAATATGTGGAATGGCGTGCGAAGCACGCAATGCTTTGTGTATTGAAGACAATCCCAATATGTGGAATGGCGTGCGAAGCACGCAATGCTTTGTGTATTGAAGACATCCCAATACGTGGAATGGCGTGCGAAGCACGCAATGCATTGTGTATTGAAGACAATCCCAATATGTGGAATGGCGTGCGAAGCACGCAATGCCTTGTGTTATTGAAGATACTCCCAATATGCGGAATGGCGTGCGAACCATTTTGCAGCTATTCAGCACCGTCGTGAATAGACCTATTTCCCAAATTGTTGGTCGAAACCCTAAAATATCGGTCTATAAACTTAATTTTGGAAATTTGCTCAACTCACGTCAGCGGTTCAGCTGCGTGGTCGAATTATTTATTTACTTTATTAATGTATAAACAATAGTTTATAACGACTTATAACACTTTATATTGATTGATTTTGGTGCTAGATTACACTTGTATATAGAATGTAAACCATCTAACTAACAGCTGTCATGTTAGTTAAACATATTGTTAATAGATGGCGCCTTTCATTAGGAATCATATGAAGCATAATATAATTGTTTAGTTATCAATTTTTGTAATTAAAACATGAACTTTTAGCTGTTTTTCTATTTTTCGTCAATAGCATTAAAATGATGTTAGAATAAATAATTTTTATGAAGAATTAACTGAATTATCAACTAGCGACAAAACAAAAACATTTGAGAAATAATATATAAGGGTGTTATAAATAAATTATATATATAAATGTAGCAAGTAATCATAATGTACCTTGAACTAAAATGAGCACAGAACTGAAATTTGGAAGGTTTTCTCCTATTATACTTCGTTTGTTGAAGTATAATATAAAATTTTTTTAAATCAATTTTGTAACAAAAGTATAAGGATAAGGTTTCCTGAAATATTTTTCATTATTGTTTTATATAGTTAAATAAAAAGTTTGCAATAATTTATGTCAATTAATCACTTTATTAAAATCCTTCATATTCCAAGAATATTGGAAGTAAATGAAATATGTAAAAGTCTAAAAGGTTAGATTAAACTCAATTTCGCCCGTGATAAACTGAACAATGATTCAGGCAGACGCATTAAAAGGTTTCCTGTGTAAATGGTTTTTACGTTCAAGCAAAGGGTTTTTCACTTTCTTCTTTTTTTGCAATCAAGCTCTTTAACAATTCCAAGTTAATGGATTTTACTCTCATTTAAAAATTTATTTCTTTAATTTTAAGCTTTTTGTTTTAATTTACAATAAACGCTGTTGACTAATTTTAGCACTTGCAACAAAGCAAGCCATTTTTTAGAGTTGATTTGGCTATTATATATATATATATATATATATACGGTGTATCAGAACTTACTACCTATACTTGTACGTATTTTTCCTGGGCAAAAGTTAATTAACTTTTTATTTTCTCACTATACTATAGAATAGAGAAAGTATAGTGATCGCAACAAAATCGATTTTTGTGGAAATATCCGTTTTGGGACCCACTGAGTCCAAAAAAGTGTTTTTTACAAAATGTCTGTCTGTAGGTATGTATACAAAGCTATAGAGAAAACTATTCCACCGGTTTAGAAAAAATTTGCACCAAACATGTCAATTAGGCCTCTTTTTTCCAAAAAATCCCACAAAAATCTGTTATTATTTTCTTATAAAAAAACGGCTATAACGATTTTAATCAAATTTGCCTTATTTGTAGCCCTTAATGTACCCAACCATGTGCAAAAAAACTGCATCTTTCTAAAAATTCTCATTCAGCTAATAATAATAATAATATTTATTAGTTACTCTCCTACTTTTATGTTTCCCCTCTGCTACTTTAATACAATTATGAAGTCACAATGAATCTGTTTAATAGTTTAAATATGTTTGTGGGAAAGTATATGCCAGTTTCTGGTACCGTTTATTTCTAAAGGCAAACTAGATAGTTGTTGATTTTTTATGTAGATCAAAGTACAACAGAGTTATTGACAAAAAACTGAAAAAGTTATCTAAGATAATCTGCTGTGTTTTTACCAAGAATAAAATTTCATTCGTTTTTTACTACTCAAGCGTAATTTGATTTACAAAAAAAAAAAAAAAAATAAAAAAAATGCAAAAACCATATTGTAATTTAGTCTTTACATTATAAAATTCTACTAACAATTTCAACTTAGTGGATCACTTGACTTATAAAAAACTCTGTGTGAAAAACTACTGTGTAGAGACTTCTATAACACCCTGTGAATTGTCTTTTTTACTGGTTGGTGTGTTTTAAGAAATATTTATCTCTTTTACATCATATAATAATGTCGACCACACACATCTTTCGGTATTAGTTTCCAATAGCGGGTCAATCGAAACTACTATAAATACACAAACTTTAACTTTTTTCTTTATAAATATAGTATTTATACACTTCACTGATGACGGGAAAGCAATATTTAACCCTCTTCAACCCTATTAAAAACTATCAAATCAAATGTTCGTTATGGGGATTTACATTTTAAATAGCCGACATGTTTTTCTCATCGTTCTCCCAGCGTTGCCGGATTTGTCTTATTCTCTTTTGTGTAGAAACGAACAGTTTAGCCAACTCAACTACATAAATTTTTAAAGTACAAACATACTGTTATCGGCCAGGTTAAGTAAAATGTTTGCAAGGTTTTTTTTATTTTAATTATATAACGTGATAATAACGAAATATAATATTAGTGATAACACTATGTTAATTATAGTTAACATAAAATTTTCATATGTAGTTACGAATGGAGAGAAGTAATAATTTAGTACAATTTAGTACAATAACCTACTGATATTGTTCGATTTGGCAACGTTGATGGAATTCCATTTTATATTGTACTAGCTGGCCCGACCCGGCTTTGCACGGATAGACAAATCAACCTGATACTAATAATTAGCCCAAGTGTTTTAGTTCATTGTAAAAAATCAGCTGTTTTAAGCTTTTCATACGAACAGCTGTTTTTTGTGCCCATGATAAAATCAAAAGAAATCTTTCTTCTTCTTCCTTAAGATTGACCTTCAATAAGATTAACATTGAAACTTTGAGGGCCACTGGGGCGTAGCCCTTATCACTAAGGGGTATGAAAAATAGATGTTAGCCGATTCTCAGACCTACTCAATATACTCACAAAGTTTCATGAGAATCGGTCAAGCCGTTTCGGAGGAGTACGGGAACGAACATTGTGACACGAGAATTTTATATATAAGATTTTCTATTATTCTTTTGGTACGTTATTATTAGCAAATTTCCATAAGACACACAGACAGCTGTTCAACGCCTTCGTGAGTAGACCTATTTCCCAAATTGTTGGTTGAAAACCTAAAATATAGGCATATAAACTTAATTTTGGAAATTTGCTCAACTCACGTTTGCGGTACAGCTGCAGGGTCGAATTATTGTTTTTGTTATTAACATTTTGTTACATTATTTTTCAATTTTCCTGTTTTGCGGGTACTTTTGGGATTAATATTGTTTACTTTATTTATTTTTTACGTGTTTGGTGTACGTGAAGTCATTTATTTTGTTATAATTACATGAAATATTGCGGGAATGTCGAAACTTAACCTATGTAAGTTCAAGTTTTATTTCATTCATAATTCCTATAAATTTTATTTCCCGGGAATATTTTTGTTGTTTTTACAATCAGTTAGACGTGTTCTTTCATATTATTTAAAATTCCCTTAGAAATCGAATGACCCGCAATAGTAAATTTTTACCCATCTTTCAAGTGACCCACCACTTCGTCGGGCTTCACCACTTCAATTAGACGGCTTGCAAATATTTCTAAATAATATTAGAAAGAGGTAAAATTCGTTTGTTTTTAGAGGGTAATCTCTGGAACTGCTGAACCGATTGGACAATTAGTTTTTAAAACATTCACTAATCCTGGGAAATAAATTCTGTAATTCATTTTGATAAAAACATTTTTTATTTCAATATTTGCAAAGTTAGTCGGAAAAATTCTTAAGTTAGGCCTAGACTGATGCACTACCATAGCAACCAATTGAATAAAATAACAGATAAAACAGAAGATTGCTCTAATATTTTTATTAACACCTGATTTCACACTTTGAAACAACTATTTATATAATTACTAAGGTTGAAGAGCATTGTGGCAACAAATTCACAATGACTGAATGAAACCTCGAAATCTTTATATTTAATTTTAAAATCTTACTTCTTCATATCTTTTTATTTCCAATTGTTCAATATTATTTGTTATATTTATTTTTATGGATTATTTTTCTTGTTTTATTTTATTCTTTTACTAATTTGTACTCAGTGTGTTGTGTTAGCCTATTAAGTTTATTTATTAATATATTTTTATATATTATTTATTTTTATTTTACATTTTCATTTTATTATATTTAAGTTTATTTTATTAATTGTTAAAAAGATTTTTTTTTTATTATTTTAATTTATATTTATTAATATTTTTAATGGTAAACGTCACTCCTCCTACTTAGACAGTAACCAAGGTCGGAAGGTTCTAAATCTAACAGGTTACCGATAATGGGAACTTGGTTACCGAAATGTACATCAGGGAACTAGAATAACTATATTAATAAATGTGTTTCAGTTTATTTGTGTAGTTTTATTCACCGAACTTGTGGTTAGAGCTTCAGTGTTTCTAATTATTTAAATTCACCACAGTACTCATTGAGCATCTATAAATACTTTGGTGTTTGAACTTGAACTTTAAAATTGTTTTCGATTGTTGTAAGATATGTTTCGCATTATACAATAACATACGAAAAACGTATTATTTTGTTCCGAAAATCAATCACATAAAAACAGTTGTTAATTTCGACTATTAAAACCAATAGTTTCAGCCTTAACTTATACGACATAGTTTTACTGGTATTATTAGACATTACAATTTCATTGCTCCGACAGTAAACGGAAGCCGCCGTAAAACCAGAAGCACGTTCAGATTTTACGAGTCAACGTAGGAATAGTTTGATTGTCACTTGGATCACGACCAAAGTAACATAATAAATGAACGCGTGCATCTCGGAGAGGACGAAACTCATAATTTTACAAACTATTATGGTAGTAACACATCAACGACATGTTTACAAAAATTATGTTTGAATCTATTTTGAATTTGCAAATCAATATACGTGATACAACACAACTTGGTCGCAGGATCCCACGACAATTACGATTACTTAAACTCGATTCAGTGACATCTGTGTTACAAAAGCCAAGTCATAGACTGTTACAGACTTATTGTATCTCATGAATCACTAAAGATCTCGACTTTGTCGTTGAAACTCATTTTAGTTATGTCAGGGTTGTTGGTAAATACCAGCAACCAATAAGAGCTGATGAAAATAAAAATTAATAAAATAATCACTAAATTTGTTATTATTATTTCCGCTAAGATGCTTGAAACATTTGTCTTCTTGCTTATCCGCCTTTCTTATCTTTGTCTTTCTTTCGCTTGACGCGTTTCGGGTAGACCCCATCTTCAGAAGCTTTATTTGCTATACTATCTATGCTCTAACCATTGTCTCCTTATATTTGTTCTCCTCGCCCACACTTTCAATAATAATTAATAGTAATAATAATTAATAATAATAATAATAATAATTAATAATAATAATAATAAAATAATAATTATTAAGAAATAAATTTTCAAAAGAAGGCAAAATTAAATTAGAAGGCAATTCATCGCAGCGTGGAAGTCCGAAACTGATGCCCGGTATAAGGTAAGCATTTACAAGCACGTAGGCCAAATCTGTGAGAGCAGAAAATAATGTCAAATGTACCGAAATCGTTAGCCAATCATAAGGAACCAATATTCAAACGGACCAACCAGTGTGAGCCAAGTAGGGCGACAAAAAAAGGGAAGGTGGGACAGCAACGCGTGGAAAACGAGGTCTGTACCAATTTTTCAACGAAGAAGGAAACACCTGATAATTTCATGAGCTAACAATCAACGCAACAAGTCTTCAAGCAACCATTCCTGGGCCATATTAAAAGTGAAAGTGTCGGGCAGTAAATCTGTGTGTGATAAAAGTGCGGGCGACATAGTTTGGATAAATAATCCAAATAAAGTGAAAGTGAAGAAAGAGGAGGAAGGATGTTTAAAGATATGTAAGTAGTTTTAATATTTTTACTTTCTCACTATACTATAGTATAGAGAAAGTATAGTGATCGCAAAAAAAAATCGATGTTGTGATTTTTGTGGAAATATCCGTTTTGGGATCCCCTGAGTCCAAAAAAGTGGTCTTTACAAAATGTCTGTCTGTATGTATACAAATCTAGAGCGAAACCTATTCGATCGATTTCGAAAAAATTTGCACCAGACATGTCATTTAGGCCTGTATAGATGCACGAAAAACGGTTTTGAAATTTTTTGAAAAACAACCCCCATTTTGGCCAAAACTCCTCCCAAAAAATCAGTTATTATTTTTTTATAAAAAAAACGGCTCTAACGATTTTGATAAAGTTTGGCTTATTTGTAGCCCCTAATGTACCATAACATGTGCAAAAATTTGCATCTTTAAAAAAATTTTCATTTAGCTAATAATAATAATAATAACTGATTTTTAGGGGTATTTGGCCAAAAAGGAATTTTATTTCAAAAATTTTTAAACCCTTTTTTCGTGACTCTATGCACGCCTAATTGACATTTTTGGTGCAAATTTGTTCGAAATCGATCGAATAGTTTTCTCTTTAGATAATATTAATAATAATAATATTTACTTTAATGTATTATCCCCTCTCCTATTTTAATAACATTATGAAGTCGCAGTTGGGGTTACATACTGGAACGGCCAATCGACCGATCCAATTGGGGTTAATTAATTACATTAATTAAAATAAATTCAGAGTCAATATAACAAAAGATTAAAGCCAAAGGGTGTCAGAAAAGCCCAAAATTAAGATAAAAAAGTAGTTTCCAATGTGAAAATAGTATTTAGTAATAGTTTTTGAAATTGTGTTGGTTAAATGAGTGCAGACTATGACGTAGGCTTTAGCGACAAAGTCGAACAAAAACCTTGCAGGATCTGACAGGAATTGACTTGTCCAGTCTTGTCTAAATTTGGTAGAAATGAATTAGCATTGAAAGATAGGGGTTTATAATTTTATAAAAAAAAGTTGTTATTATTAGATTTATGTTAAAAGGAGAGTTAAATAAGCAAGGAGTAATAAAAATAATTTTGTTATGATAATTTGTTAAAAAGTTATAGACAAAAACGTAAGCGTAAACAAATCGATTTTGCAGAATTTAAATAAAATCCAAAAGCAAAGTAGAGTAATTTGTAGAGTTAAAAAGGGTTAAGAAAATAAAGTAATAAAAAATATAAAGTTATAAAGTTTAATAGCTAAAAAATAAAGTGTAAAGTCATTCTTGGGCATAAAAAGGCTAATAACTCATAAAGTTCAAATGTAATTAAATCATAAAAAATAGCATTTAATAGAGTCAATAATAGGGCATAATCAAGCCGAAGTTCAATATAAATAAATAAATAGTTTTGTAAAGATAAAATAAATTAATAAAAATTTTTATTAATTCAAAATAAATACAAGGGAGATTAATAAAAGGGAAATATTGATAAAATAGGGTATATGTATGTGTAATAAATTGTAATGCCATGTGAGATATGAAAAGAGCTTTAAAGGGGGGGAATGAGACGCCGAAAACCAAACGAAGCCAATTAGAGTAACATCAAGCTGAATAACTAGACAACCAAACAAGCTATCAAAAAACCAACACCAGATTTACGCGTTTCAAGACCAACCAAAGAGGATACAAGCAAGAAAAAATGGAAAATTTCAAATTTACAGGAAATAAATTTCAAAATTTAAGCAAAACTAACGAAGTCTATAACTCAAGAATGAAGAGGAGTAGAAACACCATTCGAATTCCAGGGAAACCAGAAAACGTCAACCAATCCATAGAAGTCAACAAAATCAAAATCCGACCACGCAAAAAGAAGTTATAGAGTTTGGGTGAAATCAATACAAAAATTGTCAAACGACAAGTTCATACAGGCACACAAGGCCCAGGCTGCGAGGGGAAGTGACGTCACCGGATCCACTACGAAGAGCAAAACATTGAAATTCAATAAATGAAGATAATAATTAAATTAGGCCTAATCGATGGGAAATAAAGGCACTAAAATTCATCAAATAAATCAGGAAATATATTAAGACCAAAAAATATATTTCTAAAGCAAGAAACCAGGATTTCTTGTTACATAGAGGAAGATGCTGGTTTGACAAGAAAAAAGTCGACGATAGAAGCCTGCATCCCCTTTAACATCAGTTTAGCACGGAACGCCGACGAGTAGACATCTGACCAAGCTCCGAGGGTACTTAGAGAAAGTCAAAGGGCGATCAGTTCTCGGGGTGCGTTACGTTTCTAGCTCCGGCCTAAAGCTAAGTCGGGTCGTGATAATTTCGGGAGAAGAATATCCATATAAACGGCCTATCTTGCCAAAAGATACTACAATCAACTGGGAGAGGACAACTTTAATTAAGTCTAGGAGAAGACAACTGTAAGCCGAAGAAACCATTCTGGGGACCAAGGAGAACAACTTTAAATCGCTGGAAATCGACAGAAGGAATTACGCGTCGAACTTCTTGTGTTCTGTAAGTGGCAAACGATCATTGTTACTTATAATTTTAAATAAATCCCTTTTTTACAAAATAATAAATAAATTAAAATAAATTAAATAAATAAATTCAAGTAGATTCTGGGGAAATTGAATAAAGTAAACTCGTTTAGTAAATTTCATTACTCACAATGGCAAATCGTCGTATGTAAATAATATAATCATTAATATACAAATTTTAATTAATAAATTAATTAATCACTTTGCTACTTTTCAATATATGTAATTATAAGTTAAAGATTAATAAAATAAATTTCATTGTGTTTTTGAAAATAATAATTTGTTGTTTCAAAGTTAATGGATTTATGTTAAAAAATAAATCGTTTTTGAGTTTTCAGTAGAAAATTTTGAATATATAATTTACAAATCCAATCAAATTAATCCTAAAACCATTCAGTGCTCTAGTGTAATTAAGTCAGCAGGTGAGTTATTCACGGATCACTACAAACTTAACTCCAAAGGGAACGATCCCGAAAAAGAGTCTAGAATTGAGCTAGTGTACTACACAAAAGACAAACAAGGTCTAACTAATTTAAATTTAAAAAACTTAAGAATAGGAAACAAAAAGTTTTCCTTTTCTTGCCCTCGCCAAACCTCTCAAATTGTTCTAACGGGGTAGGTAGTACAACGGAACAACGTCAAATAAGGCCTGAAAACACTTGGGTGTTATTTGATGAGGGAAAGTGTAAAGTTAACAACAAAAGGTTGTGTTTATTGAATAAATTAAAAGGGTAGGGAGGTTTGCGCGTGGCAAGTGGCTCCCGAACGTGGGGCGAAAACCTTGCGATCCCGAAAAAGAGAGGTTTGCGCGTGGCAATACGAAACACACAATGCACTATGTATCGAAAATACTCCCAATACGAGAGTCGCCGTGCCAAGCACGCATGCATTGCGTATGAAAACACCCCCAATACGGGGGTTGGAGTGCGAAGCACCCAATGCACTCTGTATTGAAAATATTCCCAATATGGGGTTGGCGTGCGAAGCACGCAATGCATTGCCCGATAATAATTTAAATACGTTTGTGAGAAAGTATGTGCCAGTTTCTGGTACCGTTTATTTCTAATTGTAAGACAGATCTCGGGGAGAAAAAATATTCAAATTGAGAGACGAAAACATATCAGCACTACATCAGACCTACATTAGCATAAGATGTATTTAGTTTTATTGGGACTGAGCCATTAGGATTAGCTGCTAGACCAAGAGTTGTTAAGCAATCGGGGACGGTTCACAATTCAACAGTAAAAATTTAAACCAAGTTTTTTTAACTCGTAATTATACAGTTAAAGGTAAATTGATGCGTTGGATAAATGCACTCTTTAATAATTGTTATCGATTGATTTGTTCAGGTAGCCTGGAGGGCCTATTTTATGTTTTGGGTAACGTTAATAATTGTTGCTGGATCTTAATTGTTGTTAAAAGGAGCCCGATGCGAGGCTATGAATTGAAGGAAGTAAAGTGGTGAAATATTGTTTAGTAAATTGTAGATCCAGTTGCAACAGAAATTTGGGAGATATTTCATGAATATATTTAGATTTTTTATACCCATATGTCTGTAATTATTAATACCTAGTTTCTGGAGTAACCTCACAAGCCAAGAGAAGCGTACCCTGGTTGAGTGATCCTGATGGAGCCAATAGAAGAGGTATATGTTTAAGAGTTACATGTTTAATTCAGAATTCAAATCAAAGTCTAAAATTTGTTCAAAGTCTGACATGGTAAAGTCGCATTAAAGTAGAAAGCGTTACAGTTAATAAACGTATTATTTGTGAGTTTCTGTGTTAAAGTTTTATTATATTAAGTACTAGAGGGCCCCGCCCCCTGCTTGCTTCGCTCCCCAACCCCCGCGGTGAAGCAAACGCAAACAGTATACCACTTATGAAACAAAGGTGTCAATCATGGGAAGTATAACTATTTATTTTTATTGTAAAGGGGCTGTTCAAACAGTAGAACTATTTAAATTGCGTGTGTTATTATTTATTTTATTTCCTACAAAACACTTTATAATACAAAGTGACAAATTTTCAGTTCTCTAGCTTTAAGGAAAGTATAACAATCAAAATTTTTTATAGGGGTTGTTACTACATTTTCACCCCTTAGCAGCACGCTACAAAATGTAAATCTACGATACTTTTTCTACGGATCTTCTAAGAAATAAATGTACAAATGTTCAGCTCACTAACTTTAAGGAAACTATAACAATTCATTTTTCTTGTTTTAAGGGTTGTTATAAAATGTTCACCCGTTAGCAGCACGTGACAAAATGCAAATCTAGTTTACTTTTTCTACGTATATTGTTAAGAAATAAACGTACACAATTTATAAGAAGTCATATTTATTGTTTTAGGGGTTGTTTCAACCCTTAAAATCATAACTAATTCTAGCCTATGTTACTCAGGGATAGTGTAGCTTTTTATTAGTGAAACTATGTTTTCAATCAGTTCAGTATTTCCAGAGATTACCCTCTACTTACAAACAAACAAACAAATTTTACCTCTTTATAATATTAGTATAGATATCTCAATATTCGATTTATTTTAAAAATAATATACAGTTTATTTGTTAAGTTTTATTTTGTAAACAGAAAAGTAAAGAAAATAACATCAGTATTATTATAGGCCTATTTCTATCCTAAATAAGGTGTATTGCATTTAATGGTTTTATAATTTAGTTGTAGTATCATTTAATAAATAATAGTGTTAAATAATAAATTAAAAAATAAAAATTAAACGCAAGAAGTAATCACATGGTAAAAGTGGATATTGGAATAATCTTTTAAGCTGTTAACTGTCCACCAAATGCCTTATCTATAATAATATTATAAAACCGATTGAAAAAATAGTTTTACTAATAAAAAAACACACTATCCCTGAGTAACATAGGCTAGAATTCATTTTGATAAAAATATTTTTTATTTTAATATTTTTAAATTTAGTCGGAAAAATTATTAGGTACGCCTAGACAGATGAACCAACACATGTATTTACATTTATTACCATAGCAACCAATTGAATAAAATAACAAATAAAACAGCTGTTTGCTCTAATATGTTAATTAAAAGCTCATTTCAAACTTTGAATCATATATTTGTATTTCTAACTTTTAGGTTAGGTTTTTATTAAAGTGTTGACCTGAACCTTGCTGGTTCTTTTAACCTTTATTATATATAACTGCTGTTATAAATTATACGAAATCATTTGATTTGAACAGTTAACATTATTTACCATCTTAGCTTTGAGGTTATTATTAATCCTATACCTTTATTATAAAGAAAACATAACATGATGATGTGTATAGAGCTTTCCAACGGGGTTGGCGTGTGGAGCACGCAGGGGTTTACCCTAGTGGTAAAGTAATTGTGTGTTCCGTTAGTCAAAAACAAACTTTGTCTTACTTTTGTGTATTTGTAATGTGTTTATGTTTGACGTATTCTAAAGGAAGGGAAACTGTGAACTTTGTGTTGTGAAATGTAGCTCAATATATTTGCAGTAAATATTTGTTTGATAAAGCATACTGCTAAACTCATTATTTATTATAAATTTACAACTTTATGCTCATAAAAACTATGGCGATTAGACTTTACTATTTACCTCAGTCGGGAAGGATTGATTGCCTTGCATTAACATGCATAATGTGTGTCGTTTACAGCAAAAGTTTTTGTTTTGTACAGTTTAAATAGAAGTACAGATTGTGTAAAATTTATAATAATTCTATAGTTGATGTCCAAACTCGCCAGACCGCCATTTGTCAGAAGGGCTAACACTAATGGTCCGACATTAACAACGAATTTACCTGAATTTAAATAATCGGCGATCGCAGAAAATGAGAGTAAGGGCTTGATTTGCCAGGTGCTGGCGATAACAAATGCAACAGTTTTATGTTAATCGATATTTTGTTATTTGTTTTTAGCAATTAATGTTCACAATTGCTAATTTTGCTTTCAATTTACACATAATGGATAGTTTTATTCTTACGCGTTAAGGGGGCGCTTCCCTGCCCGCCAATTGAATCTTATTCCCATAAGAGCAATGCTACAGAATAAGTAATTTTTTCCGTTAATTCGTGCAATAAATTAAAAAATTTGGTTTCATTTTGAAGTACTGTCATATGCGAATACATTTTCAGAAACCGTTTTATTGTTTTCATAAACGTATGATATAAATAGTAAAAAATAGTAAATTTTATAAATTTTTACTCAGTTGCAAAAAGAGATATTGCAAAAATCCTTAGCAATCAACACCCACAATCTATTTTACTTTAAGAAAAAAAATACAGCTTTCGTTTTTTAACAAAAACAGCACAAAAATATGCTTAATAGTGAAGGTATGTTTTGGTTATTTAACATTGAAATTGGTACCCAATATCGTAGTTTTGAATGATGAGAGCCGAGCCTTAATGTACTATCCAGATAGCATACTTTGTATTGCAGCCTTCCTTTTACTTTCTCACTACTGGTATACTATAGTATAGAGGAAGTATTGTGATCGCAAAAAAAAATCTATGTTGAGATTTTTGTGGAAATATCCGTTTTAGGACCACCTGAGTCCAAAAAAGTGGTTTTTACAAAATGTCTGTCTGTATGTATACAAAGCTAGAGCGAAAACTATTCGATCGATTTAAAACAAATTGGCACCGGACATGTCAAGTAGGCCTGTATAGATGCACAAAAAACGGTTTTGAAAACATTTGAAAAACAACCCCCTTTTGGCAAAAAAAATCAGTTATTTTTTTATAAAAAAAACGGCTCTAACGATTTTATTAAAATTTAGCTTATTTGTAGCCATATGCAAAAAAAAACAGCGTATTTCTTAAAATTATCGTTTAGCTAATAATAATAAGAATAACTTATTTTTGGGTGTTTTGGCCATAAAGGGGGTTGTTTTTCAAAAAATTTCTAAACCTTTTTTTATGCACCTATACAGCCCTAATTAACGTGTTTGGTGCAAATTTATTCGAAATCGATCGAATAGTTTTCTCTCCAGATAATAATAATAATATTTATTAGTTAATCTCATACTTTAATAAATCGCCTCTCCTATCCCACCTACAATTATGAAGTCACAGTGAGTCTGTTTAGTAATTTAAATATGTTTGTAAGAAAGTATGTGCCAGTTCCTGGTAACGTTTATTTCCATTACCCTAGTTGAACTCCCTGTCATATTTATTGGTAACATAAAATTATGGTTCTCTGGCTTTAATAACACTTCCGAGAAACTTAAAAAAATATATATCGAGGTTGTTGGCTTTTTAAGACATAAAATGGCACTTAACCCATTAACAAAACAAGTTTTATGAAGTTTTCATTGGAGGATACTGAAGAATCTTTTGCCACAGTCACGCATAAAATGCTTGTTTAAAATGTTTAAATGGAAACTCACAGTGCGTATTTAACTAATAGAAAATTCAGAAAATATATAATACTAGCTGACCCGTACGGCGTTGCCCGTGGTGGTTGGTATTTTCAGTCTGTTTAACGTAATTGTATTCTTTTTAAGTGTTCAGTCAGTCAGTGGTATTTGACTTTTATATATATAGATCTTAAATAATAAAAGCATTATTGTCATAATAATAAAAGATCTGAAATTATGATTTTAGTAAATTTAATCCCCCCAAACCCCTCCTAACATTTCGAAATTTTTCATACCCTTTCTTAGTGAGCACCTATGGCCCTAGAGGAAGCTACATACCAAATTGCATTCCAATCCGTTCAGTAATTTTGGAGAAATCGTGATTTAGTCATTTTTACCCCCCAAACCCCCCTAAAATTTCCAATTTTTAAAACCCTTTCTTAGTGAGCACCTATAGCCCTAGAGGAAGCTACATACCAAATTTCATTTCAATCTGTTCTTTAGTTTTGGAGAAATCGTGATGAGCGAGTCAGTGAGTGAGTGAGTGAGTCAGTGGTATTTCGCTTTTAAATATATAGATTTGAGTGTTATGATAGACGCTTGCCATGGAAACCCATTTAAATGCCTTAAAAAGTAAGTTGAATAGAGTTTTTATAGTGTTTATTTCTTAAAGGGTGTCTGCCCCAAGTACATGTTACGGAAAATGTATTTTTTACTAGTTCAAGGCAGATTGAAATATGCAATTGTTTGCTGGGGAACTGCTTATAACACAAACCTTTATCCTATTAAAATAATTCAAAAAGGCATTATACAAAATAAAAACAGAATTGAACCTTCAAGGCCTCTTTTTCATAGTTTATCTTTACTACCACTTAAACATGTATTTATACACAAAGTACTTAGCGTCTTCTACAGAAGAAGAGGACAATTTCCCACTGTAAATTATACGTATAAATTGTCACTCCATTCTAGGCACGATTCGCCTGTTCCCAAACCTAGGCTGACAAGTTTTATGAAATGTTTTTCTTACATAGCTCCGAAATTGTATGATAAACTACCATTATATACCAAACATAGTAATTGACAAACAAAATTCCTGAGAAGCTGCTTAGTCTCGACAATGTAGACAGTCTCCTTAATAATTAGAATAACCAACCTCACTTTTGTTATCAAATTTTGTAAAAATATTCTATTACTTATTTATTTTTTTCAGTTTGTTTGTTTGATTTATGCGCTAAATTAAGAGCCACAATTGCAAACATTATTATATATGTAACAGTTTTAAAATTTGATTAAGCCCAGTTTATTTCATCTGCTATATAAAAGAAAATGTTTATATAAAAAGAAAATGTTTGCTGTAAAACTCCTTTATAGTTCACTGGTTTTGTTAAATGTTTTATCAACACTGATAAAGTAAATGCTATTTATTTTCTGAAGTAAAGGTAACTCTCATTACAGGATTCCTATAGTGGGTACCTAATTCTTCCTTTTATATTTTTAATTTATGTTTTATTTGACATGAATTATGTTGTACAAACATTTTTAAGGAAGAATAAATACATTTCATTTCAAGTATCACTTTCAAAATTGAAGAATCATTAATGAATTTTGGAAGGAAACCAAAAAAAGGGTTATGTACTATAACTTATTTTTACCTTCTTCAGAAGTGCAGTTATGTTATTTTATCGAAAGAAAAGCCTGACAGACTTGGACATGAGTAATTAATTCTTTATGTGTGTTTGTGATAGTGTTTTCTCTCATTTAGTGTTTTTACATTATCAACTATAGTATTCTGGTTCTCGGTTCCATATAGTTTATCTGATTTTAGTTTATATTTTCTAGCTATACTAGACGGTAAGCATTTATGTATACAGAGTGTATCAGAGAGGGTGGCCGGCTTGTATAGCATTGAAACGAGTACACTTAGACATTTAGTTTAAACTGATAACCCCTTATTTCGAACCCAAGGAATTTAGGAAAAATATTTTCAACCCTCTAAAATGCCCCAAAAGGGTATTTTTTGGGGGTTGGGTTGGTTTTTGGGAAATTTTCAAATGTAAAGTTAGGTCGTGTTGTACCTCATTTTAAAGGTCTCGGTACACTGATCATTAAAACAATTTTTTTAATTGCACCGTCAATACAGGGTGACCCGAAACATAAAAACTGAAGTTTACATATTATATCTTTTTACATCTGACATAATTTTTTTTTTAACAGCTACAATTTTTAAAGTACATTGTCAAAGATGTCACCTTTCAAAAAATATCTAATTTTGGTAGGTTTTCTCACATTTTTAGCAGGTTTCAAAAGTTGTAAACTTTTAGAAGTTTAAAAAGTCAATATCTCAAAATTTTCAAATTGCAATGTGGGTCATCTTACATATCAAATTGAAGCCCTTACAATTATCAACAGTTTTCATGTTTGAATTTTTTTCATTTCTCTATTGGCTTAAAATTTACAGAACATTTTTATTTTTCTCTTTTAAAAATCCGGGTTTTAGTTGTGAACATTAAATCATAACAAAATTTAAGCTAACATAAAATAATACTGTAATAACATACTTATAACGTACACAAAAACTCAGTAATTCTAAGAAAAACAATATTTTTCTGTAAATTTTAAGCCAATAGATAAATGAAACAAATTTTGTTTTAATGATCAGTGTACCGATACCTTTAAAATGAGGTACAACACGACCTACTTTTACATTTGAAAATTTCCCAAAAACCAACCCCCACCATCCAAAAATACCCTTTTGGGGTATTTTAGAGGGTTGAAAATATTTTTTCCTGAATTCCTTGGGGTCAAAATAGGGGGTTATCAGTTTAAACTAAATGTCTAAGTATTCTCGTATCAATGCTGGCCACCCGCTCTGGTACACCCTGTATATTTTCTATTTAGTTTATGTATGTGTTAGCTTTAGTTTTTTACTTGATGATGACAGTTGATGAAAAACCACACCTCTTCGTATTAATTCATTATTATATGTACTTGATCTATACTTTAACCATATCCACCCCATATAAAATAAACTTTTATTTCACCGTCATAAATTTACAAACGCCTATATTTTAATTAAATATACAGATTTTGTTAAAATAATTTTACAAACAAATATAAAAAAAAAGTAGTTTGTTTTACATGATGCTAATTTATATTTCACAGTATAAACAATCCAGCACGATCCTGACAATCAATTAGTACTATATCCTCACTAGTTGTCTCTAATTGATAATCCTCAGTTAGCCGTAATCCTGAAATAATCCTGGTTGTAACGCAGGCCTAATTTATTGATTAACAACCGATCCATTACAATTTAAAGCATTGAAGCATGCAGGCCCACGCTTGAGTTAATTACTATTGTAATTATTGTCAATACAGTAGTACAGTACGAAGCTGGCATAAAGACTCGTCATTTTTTGCTTTAGTGGGTCGTTATATGTTTGTCAATGTTCAGGATTTCGTTGATATGATTGTTGTTTTATTATTAAAACTAAAGAATTCCGCCCTGTTTGGTTTAAAATTTCATTTATAAATTAAAATTATTATTTTTTAAATTTATTTGAATGAACAAATAATCGGTAATCACAAATTTACAAAAATAAGTAATCAATTTCCGAACGTGTTTATTATGACACAATGAACACAAAGCACAGATGCTGAAGAGGATTAAGCCGATCTGTTACTATAGAGTTTTATCTTCAGAGTAACGTATAATCCCTCTTGAAAACCTAAAGTTGAAAGTACAGCTTATATCGGAGTTTATATTTAGAACGGGTAGTCTTGCATATTGCAAACGCTCTTTATATAAACCCATCATATGGTAAAGAGTATTTCAAAAGTGCAAACTTTTCTGAAGGTTTTTGTGTTTTATTTGCGTGGCAGTATTTTAAAGTTGATCTTGTACGTGCTCCCACTTTTCCACTCAGGAATGATAGGTTAATTACTGAAGTCATACAAATTACATTTAATTTATTTATTATGATTTATACAAGGTGTCGAAAAAGTCTGGGTACGGCTTAATATCTCAAAATGTTCGAGTCTTACCAGATAGAAATAAAAACAGTTATTCACAATCGTAAAAAAACTACTTTTTATCGAGTTTCAAATTTTTGTCCGCCATCTTGGAATGAACTTAATTTGTTTAAATGGGAAGTCGGTCGTGTGATGCATCATTTCGATGTAGAATTTCAAGAGAAAACCA
Organism: Philaenus spumarius; assembly: GCA_018207615.1. Classification (NCBI taxonomy): domain Eukaryota; kingdom Metazoa; phylum Arthropoda; class Insecta; order Hemiptera; family Aphrophoridae; genus Philaenus; species Philaenus spumarius. Next base: position 182,261 of record JAGFPH010001182.1, read on the forward strand.
ACGATGAAATTTTCACATCAATATCTTCAAAAGATTAAAAATGGCGGCGAAAACATCGAAATCGTGTTTTCCGATTTTGCCCCATTTTTCTGTACTATTTTTTAAAGTAAAATATTAATTTTTTTTTTTTGAATCGGAATTGCATAAGCTTTCAAGCGCTATGCTACACAACTGTATTTAATTCAACCACTCGAAATCATTTTTTTTTAACTCAAAATGCCTGTAACTAAAATTTTAGGTTTTTTTCGTTGTGTGGCATATTGTTTGAAAGCTTATTTAATTCTGAATCCAAAAAGAAGAATAATTAATATAGGCTAAAAAAAAAGAATAATACTGCAAAGTGGGGCAAAATCGTAAAACACGATTTCGTTGTTTTTGGCCGCCGTTTTGAATAGGTTAAATATATGGATGTGCAAATTTCACAGTTGGTTTTCTCTTGAAATTCTACATTGAAATTATGCATCATATGACCACCGTCCCATTTAAAAAAAATGAAGTTCATTCCAAGATGGCGGACAAAAATTTCAAACTCGTAAAAAAGTGGTTCTTTTACGGTTGTGAATTACTGCTTTTATTTCTATCTCATAAGGCTCGTGCATTTTGAGATATTAAGCTGTACCCAGCCTTTTTTTGACACCTTGTATATAATACATGTACATTTTATTAATTAACTTTTATATTAGCGATTCTTAATGTCAGCATTTTTATACGGCCGTGTTACTTAATTGCTGTGATTTATTAATGGTGACGTGATATTTAGTGAAACTTTTATCTTTCTTGGACTCATCAAAGCAAATTGGTGGCAATGAGAATAAACTCTATCGAAATAAAGCACGTCTTTTGTTAGATTTAAAACAATAATATGGGAAATCGATTTTCTATTGAAAAAAAAAAACATCTGGTCTGTTCGTTATTTTAATCGTTTAGTATTTAATAAAGAACCGATTATTGCTTATAGTGAATCCGACCAATCCCGCACTCACAACGATCCACAAGATAACATGGTTTGCAAAAGAAGTTAAACTACACTCTTAGTCCATGTCCTGAGAATGTTTATGTAAAACCGTTTATATCATATTGCCGCGCATATCAACCAAAACTGTACAATGTGCATATTACGTCAATGTACATGGTAAAAAGTAATTCGACCACGCAGCTGAACTGCTGACGTGAGTTGAGCAAATTTCCGAAATAAAGTTTATAGGCCTATGTTTTAGGATTTCAAACAACTATTTGGGAAATAGGTCTATTCACGACGGTGTTGAATAGCTGCAAAATGGTTCGCACGCCATTCCCCATATTGGGAGTATCTTCAATACACAAAGCATTGCGTGCTTCTACGCCATTCCACCTATTGGGAGTATCTTAAATACACACGCCAACCCCACGGTAGAATCCATCACATGGCTTTGAACCGGGTACTTTTATGGTATTTTACGTTTTGATCGATTTTGGGGGAACCAAGCGAGCTATAAGGTCGCGTAAAAATGCAAAATGTGCAGAATAACATCCTACATTTATATTTGTAGAAAAAACTCTAAAAGAATTCATTCTCGCAGGAAAAATTTCAAAACATAGTACTTCTGGTCAAAAAACGTGCTTCCGGTTGTTTGGTTGTTTTGGCTAACGACCTCGTCCGAGTGACGTAGACAACCAACATGTGTACCAAATTTGGACCAAATCGGACTTAAAATGCGGCCGCTAGAGTGCGAATACATATACATATATAAATATATATGATTTTTAACGACACTCCAAAACGTGTTCTTTGGACCATGATCGGTGCTCATTTGCTACTTCCAACCTTGGGTCTTACCATGAGGGCCACTGCAATAGCTCATTTTTCCTATGGAAATTCGCTAATAACAAACACTTAACAATCACATTTTCAATCATAAAAATGTGCTTAGGTTGGCAACACTACTCTATTTCCTGAAAAGGTTACGTCGCTTGCAAAAGTATCAGCAGGGAGGTGTATTGTAGACTTACTCCATGAACTTATATAAATGACTGGCTATAAATGTTACATTTCTAGTCAAGTATTTCAGCGTAACAGCGTGACAGAATGCAGTTAATCTGTTAATTAATTAATACAAAACAACAAGTAGAGGACAACACACAGTGCAATCCAACGGGAAAAACATGCTTCACTAATGTCTCCAGAGCTTGAGGTGGTGTAATAACACTAATTTAATGTTAAGTTTAAAACTGCGCTGTTGTTTTAACGAGACAAAGTTAAGAGAACGACGAATTAAACTGTACGGGGGAAACAATTGCTACAAAGTTGGACTTTTAAAAGTAATTACAGGTCTTGTTAATGAGACAAGGTGATGCTAGCATTGTACACGTTCTGGAATGATTAATTGAATAGTTTATCTCAGAAATCCCTTAACTTACAATTTTCATACTTTCGGAAAAAACCTTTCTAAGCCTAATATATTTTTTTATTGTAATGACCTTTCTCTTGAAACTATATGAGTTTTGAACTATTTTACTTGTACTTTTAAATACGTACAACATTATCTCTATAAAGTAAAGAAATGTTCACTTTGGGTTTTTTTACAATACCTTCAAGTAGTAAACAACCCAGTTTTAGTTGTATTTTTTTTTACTATTTTAAGGCACACTACTATTTACTATTTCTATTTTTGTTGGATCACAGATTCATATATGCAAGAAAATTGTTTTTTAATGTTTTAACTATTATTATACCCAATACCAATTATATGCAAACAATGTATTAGTGCAGGAGAGGGCGACTCAGGGTTGTGGTAAAATTTTATTATATTGTGAAACTAGAAGTCGAAACTAACAGTAAAAAAACCAAACAAATTTGCGGTAAATAAATATTATAGAAACTCGACAAAAAGAAAATTTAAAAAAAAATACAGTTTAAATTTAGAAATTTGAGCTAGGTTTGCACTAAACAAAAGACAGAAAGATACAAAACTTCATAATATAAAGAAGTTTTTATATATAAGGAAATTATATATATATATGTAAAGAAATTATAGGCTATATAAAGAAACTACACACTTTTCTGATGCCGCAAAATAAAATATTAACAACCTAAAACAAGTATTACAGAACAAACGACCATAAACATTTAATAGTTGAATTAACAATACATCGCCAAGCGCCAGCCATTTTGTTGAGGTTGTATAAATAACAGGGTTGCCAAGTTTTTTTTGAAAGCAATAACACATAATGTTTATAAACTAAAAACAGCGTCAGCTGAAGATTTTTTTTAGAACATTATATTTAAAAATATCACCAAGTTATATATATATGTTTAAAAACTTAAAACATACTGTGTAGAGACTGAAAGTAAATACTTCAGGCTAGTTTTTAATTATTAATGTTTAAGGAGTTTTATGTCGTTATATAAAAACCTTAATTTTACCAATTTGTATGTAACTGAACACAAACTATGACTAGAGACTGTAAGTTAATACATCAGGATATTTATATACATACAGAATATGATTTTGGGAGTTTTATTCTGTTAAGTTATTGAAAAAGTGTTCAATTTGACAACGTTTCAACAATATGTCCCTTCCTTGTCATTTATGTCATTGCGTTTAATGTAATGTTGTTCTAAAGTCTTAGTTTTGATAGATTACTAATAAAAATTTTATAAGACTTTTTCAATTATTTCGTATATTTATGTATGCTCATTTTAATTCAGTATATTTATTATTTACGATTTTGGTGTCAGTGAAGTGTTTATTGCTTTTGTTTATTTAAAAACACTGGGTAAACATTTTCTATAACGGGTCAATCGATTGGTATTTATTTACTTCACCTTGTCAATCCAAACTACTATAAACACACAAACCTGAACTTTTTTCTTAATAAATATAGTATTTATACACTTCACTGATATTTAAACCAATATTTAACCATCTTCAACATTTACAATATTAAAAACTTTCAAATCAAAAGTTCGTTATGGACATTTACATTGTAAAGTGCCGACATGTTTTTCTTACCGTCCTGCCAGCGTTGCCGGATTGTTCTTGTTCTTTTTTGTGTAGAAACGAACAGTTTTGGCAACTCATTCTAACTACAAATAGTGTGATAATACGACGAAATATTATAATTATATAAATATTATAATCATACTGTTATCGGCAAAATACTGTGACTAAACAGTTTAGGTAAGTCCTCTAGTTTTTTTTAATTCTAATTATATAAAGTGATAATGCGATTAAATATTATAATTTTACAAATATTATAATCATACTGTTATCGGCAAAATACTGTGACTAAACAGTTTAGGTAAGTCCTCTAGTTTTTTTTTTATTCTAATTATATAAAGTGATAATACGACGAAATATTATATTTATACAAATATTATAATCATACTGTTATCGGCAAAATACTGTGACTAAACAGTTTAGGTAAGTCCTCTAGTTTTTATTTTTTAATTCTAATTATATAAAGTGATAACACGACGAAATATTATAATTATGCAAATATTATAATCATACTGTTATCGGCAAAATACTGTGACTAAACAGTTTAGGTAAGTCCTCTAGTTTTTTTTTATTCTAATTATATAAAGTGATAATACGACGAAATATTATGAGGCAACCTTTACTATCTAGTTACCTTGATTTATACACACCTTATTCAGTATAATAACCTATTGTTCGATTTGGCAACGTTGATTAATTTCCATTTTAAATAGACACAGTTAAACTGTACTTTCTATTGTTCGATGTATTTGTTTACGTAATTATGTTTGTTACATTATTTTCACATTTTTTTGCTTTGTGGATACTTTTGGGGTTAATATTGTTTAGTTTATTTAATTCTTACATGTTTGGCGTATGTGAAGTGATTTATTTTGTTATAATTACGTCAAATATCGCGGAAAAGTCGAAACTTAACCTATACAATTTCAAGTTTTATTTCTTTCATAACTCCTACAAATATTATTTCCCGGGAAAATTTGTGTTGTTTCTACAATCAGTTAGATGTGTTCTTTCATGTTATATCAAATTCCCTTAGAAATCGTTTGACAAGGTAAACTACATTTTTACCAATCGATTTCTAAGGGAATTTTAAATAATATGAAAGAACACGTCTAACTGAATGTAAAAACAACAAAAATATTCTTGGGACGTAAAATTTATAGGAATTATGAAAGAAATAAAACTTGAAATTAAATAGGTTTAGTTTTGACATTCCCGCAATATTTCACGTACCGGTAATTATAACAAAATAAATGACTTCACATACACCAAACACGTATGAAATAAATAAAGTAATCAATATTAATCCCAAAAGTACCTTCTGGTTTTCTTTTTGTCGTACTTTCTGTAATATGTATTTCCCGCGAAAATATTTTGTGTTTTTAGAGTTAGTTTAACGTCTAGTTTCAAAATATAATAAAATTTTCCCACAACACGGAGTCACCCTCTCCTGCAATTTTACCACAAACAATTTAAGGTAATTTTCCGTCAATCTGATAAGTGTTTACTGATTTATAAGTGTTTTTGTAAGGGCACAACTCATCTCAAATACTGGGTCAGGCAGCATACATGATTTTAATTTATTAGACATTATATGCTTAATATGAAATTAAAGTAGAATGACCAGGCCTATCAATGAAATTATAGGCTCACCAATAATGTCCACACTCTCCTACTCCAATGCTTTTACTGGAACAACTAAGAGTCACTTAAGTTGTAAAGTTTAATCACAAAAATATACTTGTTTAGTTTCGTACATCAGGATAGATGTAACAAAACAGCAAAACCTAAAGTTCCACTGTCCGGTAGACTCTAAATGATAAACATAAATACTAATCAGCAGGAAGGCGTGTAGTAAAAGTCACGCTTATCAACTCATGTTTAAACACTTTAATAAATAACAACCAAGGTATGTTTACAACAGCTATTGGAAGGAATCCGTATTTGAAATAGGCTACAAAAATTCTGTCGCAGGCTACAGTGGCTTAAAGCATACACTCGTAAATCTGCCTTAGGTTTATTTTGAGAATTTGATAGGTGTTTATTTATATGTACTTTATTTACTTTATCTAGATTATTTATAGAGTAGATTTTAAGGAATAATTGTAATGCATAACGTATTAAGATAGTTAAATAAAAACAAATAAGTTCAACTTACGAGTAATGTGTCGGCAGTTCTTTAAAATAATCGTTTGACCTAACCAATAAAATACTTCAGATCGTGCGATTAAACACAGAACTTCGTACAATAAAACAATTATAACACTAACTATTCAAAATACACTCAACGAACATAACCTCAAACATCTACACCGAGTACAAGCACTAACTGAAACAGATGACTCATTGTTGGAGGGGATGGCATTGCGAAACATATGATAGCCTTAATTTAAGATATAAGAAATAGATAAGGCTGTGGCTAAGTAGATAGCAAATCTTAGTAGTTCTGTACGTAGGGATTAGAGTGCGTTACTGATCATTGTTAAGATTGTCTGTATTGTGAAATGTAAACAAAACGAATAACTAAAATATTATGCAGCTTTTCTGTTAGTAAAATGATATTTGGTTGCGTAATATTTTTACTCAAATTTAATAGTTGATTGTTTTATAGGCGTAATAACGCACAAACACAAAATACTTTTATGTTTTAAGTTGTAAACAAAATTGATGTTAACACTAACGACATCTTGGAATGTTTTGCATATTTTTACTACAGTATTTATGTATATGTATCCATTTAAAAAAAAGGGACGCGACGGAAGTCTTTGGAAATATAATGGGGCCGCAGATGAGCCATTTATGCTTCAAACTATGCATTTTTCTTTGCAGAATATTATTCTGACAGTTATACTGTCTCTGAAATGAACGATATTATTGTATTGTATCTTCCAGTTGATTCATGTTTGTTGCACGTAGTGCTTGTACGAAGTGTTGTCTATACAGCTGTTTGTAGGCGTTACATCAGTAAGGTTACGCAAGTCGTGCAGCGTGGAGTTATAAATTAGTTAATAATAATTGTTTAACGAATAGAAAATGACCTTACGTGTCCGAACTAAAAATTAACAATTATTATTGAACAAAAAACAGTACAGATTATTACGGTTTTGTTTTACAAATTAGTCACTCACTGCTTGTGAATTGTGTACAAAAAAAACTGAGACTATCAAAAAACGCAAACAATTAAAACGTCCTAAAATTGTGTGTACAATCTAAACAAATATAAGTTAATAGAAATTTTAATTATCCAATTTTAAGTTGGTCTCAATACTTGGAAAATTGCTCTTGTTTGCGTAATTTGCAAACAACAAAGTTATACAAAATATACATTTTTTGTTTAAATTGAGAGGTCATATCTTTGTTTAAGCCGAGAAAGCTTTCCGTTTCCGTATTGCTTACCCACACTGTATTTTTGGTATGAAGAAGGAAATTAAATTAGGCAAACGCACGTATTTAACAGAAATACACTAACACCCTCCCGAATATCAAACTCTTAATTAATTGTTTATCCTAGTATTACGTGTAGGCCGGAATTAAAGAAATTTCCCTTTTCTTTACAAATTAAACGAGCGACCTATTTGCAATCAATAACAAAAATCTTTTCTACACTGATATTTTAAAGAGGTAAAATTTGTTTGTTTGTATGTACTGGGTAATCTCTGGAACTTCCGAACTGATTAAAAAAGTAGTTTTACTAATAAAAAGCTGCACTATCCCTGAGTAACATAGGCTATAATTCATTTTGATTAATCATTTTTTATTTCAATATTTGTAAATTTGGTTTTATAAAATTCTTAAGTTAGGCCTAGATTGATGAACCGACACATATTTCTTGAATGTATTTCCATGCATTACCATAGCAAATAATTTAATAAAATAACAGATAAAACATCTGTTTGCTCTAATATTTCCATTAACAGCTGATTTCAAATTGAAAGAAATTATTTGTATTTATTTTCTAACTTTTAGGTTAGGATTTTATTAAAGTGTAGACCTGAGCCTTGCTGGTTCTTTTAGCCTTTATTATAACTGCTGTTATAAGATGTACGAAATATTTCAATTTCAATATTTAACATTATTTACCATCTTAGTTTTGGAGTTACTATTAATCCTTCACCTTTATTATAAAGAAAACATAACATGGGTATGTGTATAGAAGGTTTCAACGAGGTTGGAGTGCGCAGCACACAGGGGTTTTCCCTAGTCTTATATATACATTTTGTATTCATCTACGAGCCATCAATACTTTAATAAATAACAATAAAAAATTGGTTATTTGCATTAAGTTTAACATGAATCTAATTAATTAGCTAGAATTAATTGAAAATGAAACAGTACATAATTATCTTTAGCCTACATGTACATAAAGTCTGATACACATAGAACAAAATAAACTTACAAAACTGAAAAAAATAAAACAGTATTCATCACGAAAATTGTAGAAGAATCTACTGGCTGAGCCTGTTTCGGAATTTATCACAAAATACAAATTAGCAACATGTAATGTGCTTGAAAGATTACACTAGAAAAATCACATAGTAAAAGGGTGAATCTACAAAATGCAATATACGATAAGTTAAAACATTGATCGAAAGAAATACAAATTTAGAGACAAGACAAGCATTCATTAACGTCAATCTAGAATTTCAATAGTGCAGTCTTCATAATTTATAGGAAGTAACCAGGATTTCTGTTGCATTACAAAATTTGTGTTGAATTTGATATGTCAAAAAACCAAGATAAACCTATTAAATATATTTGGTCGAGAATACAAATTGGGTCTCGCAAAACATCCTTCAAAAGACGATTAAGGTCTTTTAAAGGGCAATTAAATTAAATGTTTGTCCAACACTGAACGTTTTTGTAAAACACTACCGATTGCTGACTGCTGAGACGTCATTGAATTTAGTTTGTTTTCATTTATGCAAAACATCAACTAATTATTCCGACGAAAGATTCATTAAGAATGTAGGCTAATTATACAATATTAAAAATTAATTAGTTCATTACTGGGATAGTTATGTGAAACATTTTTCTTCGTACAATTAAGGTACTTTTACGAATATACATTGCTTAAAACATTCTTTGCAAATTAGTTAACTCAATATTGTGCAGAATGTGTATGGTGACAAATGATTCCTGCTTATTTGGCCTATTATCAAAGGGCTCAAGGCATCCAATTTTTTTAAAACATTTTGCTTGCGATGAATTGGATTTTACCGTCACGCTCTATTTCGTCACGCATTTTCCGTCACGGTCTACTATATGTAGTACACTTGCGTATAAAGCGGAGTATATGGTTTACTTGGCAATGCCTCTGATATGGACATTGTGCTTCCTCGTTTCGTAAAAGTTGTTTTAAAATAGTTTATTTGGTAATACCTCTGACGTCTGGACATTGCGATTCCTTATTTTGTAAGTTGTGTTAAAATAGTTTACTTGGTAATATCACAGAAATGGACATTGTGCTTTCTCATTTCGTAAGTTGTGTTAAAATAGTTTACTTGGTAACAACACAGAAATGGACATTGTGCTTCCTCGTTTCGTAAGTTGTGTTAAAATAGTTTACTTGGTAATACCACAGAAATGGACATTGTGCTTTCTCATTTCGTAAATTGTATTATAATAGTTTACTTGGTAATTCCTCTGAAATGGACATTGTGCTTCCACATTTTGTAAGTTGTGTTAAAATAGTTTACTTGCTAATACCTCTGAAATGGACATTGCGCTTCCACATTTTGTAAGTTGTGTTAAAATAGTTTACTTCGTAATACCACAGAAATGGACATTGTGCTTCCTCATTTCGTAAGTTGTGTAAAAATAGTTTACTTGGTAATACCACAGAAATGGACATTATGCTTCCTCATTTCGTAAATTGTGTAAAAATAGTGTACTTGGTATACCTCTGAAATGGATATTGTGCTACCCATTTCATAAATTGTGTTAAATTAGTTTACGTGGTAATACCTCTGTAATGGACATTGTGCTTCCTCGTTTCGTAAAATTTGTTTTAAAATAGTTTACTTGATAATACATCTGAAATGGACATCGTGTTTCCTCATTTCACAAATTGCGTTAAATTAGTTTACTTGGTAATACATATGAAATGGACATTATGCTTTCTTATTTTGTAAGTTGTTTTAAAATAGAATACTTGGAAATACCTCTGAAATATACATTGTGCTTCCTCTTTGTATAAATTGTTTTAAAATAGTTTACTTGATAATACCTCTGAAATGGACA
>JAGFPH010001182.1:192490-203417 GCA_018207615.1 Philaenus spumarius
TAAATTGTTTTAAAATAGTTTACTTGATAATACCTCTGAAATGGACATTGTGCTTCCTAAATTTCGTAAGTTGTTTTAAAATAATATACTTGGAAATATCTCTAAAATGGATATTGTGCTTCCTCATTTTATAAATTGTGTTTAATTAGTTGACTTGGTAATGCATCTGAAATGCACATTGTTCTTCTTCATTTCGTAAGTTGTGTTAAAATACTTTACTTGGTAATACATCTGAAATGGACATTGTGCTTCTTCATTTCGTAAATTGTGTTAAAAAAGTTTACTTGGTAATAACTCTGAAATGGACGTTACACTTCCTCATTTTGTAAGTTGTGTTATTCTTATCTTGTCACATTTAAAACTGAAATCTAAAATAATTAAAATGACATAAACAACATTGCTTATATTAATGACAGTTTTCACTTCTGTCATCAGTTCCACGACTGCTTTTTGTTATTAGATCAACGTTATGCATAATATATGGGATACGTTAAATTATTTATCTTGAAGTTGTTCAAAGACGTCGTGTTCGTGCAGTGCACGCATGGATGTTACCTAGTATGAATTGAAACAGAAAGAATAGAACATAAGGAGTGATGTGGGTATTAATTTTTAAGATCCCCACGAGTCCCACAACTTTATATTATGAACGGAGTTGTGTGATACATTGAAAATCCGATATTGTAAGTAGGTCATAGCGGTTATATTCGAGGTTTTGCAAATATTTGCTGTTATTGGATTAATATTAAACAGATATTCAATATCAACAGGTAATATATCATTATATATCAATATCAACAGTAATATCAATAGGTGTTGAAGTCTTACAAAGTACTTTGTTTTATTTTGTTGTGATTTAAAGGAATTGAATTTATTTAGTGGTATAAAAAAGGGTCAGAAATTGAAATAGATAGTTTTGTTGGTCCAAGTCAGACTTCAGAGCCTTCACGACTGAAGTAACCGTGGGGCTGATCAAACAATTCTCCTTCTGTTTATAAATTTACAAAGTGATGAATACATATATATGGTTGCATAACAAGTTACTTTGTTGCCTGTTTATTTGTTTTGTATTTAGTTGTTTAAAAAACTAAAAAATGCGGCTGGATAAAAATCGAAGCATTTTAATACATATTAATTTCGATACAAAGTAATTGTAATACATAATAATTTTAATATATGTTAATTTAACACATATTAATTTCGATACGAATTAATTTTAATACCTATTAATTTTAATGCATGTTAATTTTAACAAATATTAATTTCGATACCAAGTAATTGTAATAGATATTAATTTTAATACATGTTAATTTTAACACATATTAATTTCGTTACAAATAAATTTTAATACATATTAATTTTAACACATAGTAACTTCGATACAAATTAATTTTAATACAAATTAATTTTAATACATGTTAATATTGTAATACATTGTCCTGCTCTGGTCATGTTATGCGACATTTTTCTGTTTGTCAAAAACATGGAATCACATCATACTGCGTTATAACACACATTCTTAACATGTTGTAGTAAATTAACTTTATTTATAGAAACAGTGGTTGTTTTAAGTAAACCAAGTTATGAATCAGAAAGAAATGAAAAAAACAAAATACTAACCCTAAAGCGTTACAGATATTGTTCCCGTCTACTCACAGCCTAGAGTATTGCATGCGTTGATATAGCGTTAAAGTTATGTAGCTCGTTAACCTTTTGCTTCTGATAAGTTGTTTTATTAATTGCATCATTTTGCATGTTGGATTGATGTGTACAGTCACGTTATAAGTACTATAGCACCTTCGTGACGACAAACTTCACTGGATTGCATATTGTTAAAACAATCTAAACTATAATTATTGTTATTAACTAATTTATTATTGCTTTCTGTTCTAGTTGTAGTTACATGGTTAGTTATTTCATATTATAACCAAGTGACTACGTTATGTGCCTTGAAGTACGAAATTAAAATACATATGCCACCAACTCAAACTTTGCTGTGCATTCTTATACGTACAAATTTCCAAAATTAAGTTTATAGGCCTATATTTTAGAGTTTCAAACAACAATTTGAGAAATACGTCCTTTCACGACGGTGCTGAATAGCTGCAAAATGGTTTGCACGCCATTCCGCATATTGGGAGTATCTTCAATGCACAAAGCATTGCGTACTTCGCACGCCGACCCCCGTATTGGGAATATCTTCAATACACAAGTCATTGCGTGCTTCGCATGCCAACCCCCGTATTTTGAGTATTTTCAATACACAATGCATTGCGTGCTTCGTACGCCAACCCCCGTATTGGGAGTGTCTTCAATACACAAAGCATTGCGTGCTTCGCATGCCAACCCCCGTATATTGAGTATCTTCAATACACAATGCATTGCATGCTTCGCACGCCAACCCCATGGCGGAGTCCACCACATGGCTTTGAACCGGGTACTTCTATGGTATTTTACGTTTTGATCGAATTTGGGGAAACCAAGCGAGCTATAAGGTCGCGTCAAAAAACAAAATCTGCAGAACATCCTACATTTGTATTTGTAGAAAAAACTCAAAAAGAAATTCATTCTCGTAGGGAAATCTCAAAAAATAGTTACTTCCGATCAAAAAACGTGTTTCCGATTGTTGTATTTTTTTGGCTAACGTACTCGTCCGAGCGACTTAGACAGCCAACATGTGTAAGAACCAAATCGGACTTAAAATGCGGCCGCTAGAGTGCGAACACATATATGCATATATTATATCTATGATTTTTAATGACAGCAGAAAACGTGTTCTGGGGACCATGATCGGTGCTCATTTGCTACTCCCAACCTTGAGTCTTACCACTGCAATAGCTCATTTTTCCTATGGAAATTCGCTAATAATAAGAACAAAGCGAATTTATTGAACTACCAAATACAGTTTCAATCTAACTTAATCTTTGACGTGATAAATAAAAAATCTCACCCATAACTGCTAACCCGAACAATCAATTATTCAATTAGAAAAGAAGCACAAGAATGGACAGTCGCACAGTGAGACATTCAATAATATGAAGTTTTCTAAATATTCGTGTTATTTATTTGTTAATTGTGTTTTTATAAACTGCGATTTTAATCAGTGTAATGTGTAAAGTTCTTATGATGCCTGGTAAATAGGCGAAACAACTGTTGACTGTCTTATATTGCTAAGGAAAGTAATAGATTTAATATATTATACTTGTATTATCTTAACTAATTAAAGTCTTGAATGATTCTGATTAATTACAAAGTTACAGCAAGTATTACTTCTCAGGCTGTGTTTTCTGTCGTATTTTTATACTAACTATTTATCTAGTCAGTTTTGTTTATTCCTTTGGTATTAAACATTTTGATACATTGAACTTGTTTTTTTTTTCTGTTGTAATTGTAGTTACGTGGTTAGTTTATTTCATTTTATAACTAGGTGACTACATTATGTTTAGTTGTTTTTATGTATACTACATTGTAGTTGTTTCTACTGGGCTAGTTCCAGAGAGAATTTATATCTAGTGTATTGCATTGATTCCAAAACTATAGTCAATCTAAATTCAGGGGTTCATAAAATAATGGTGGGGTTTATTTATTAAATACAAAGAAAACGATAAGAGTTACAAACAAATCTTTTTTTTAATAAAATTTAGTAAACCGTTTGATAATATTGGTGTTGTTTTAACTGCTTGTGAATATGGTATAACTGTGTGATTTCAGCTATTAATTAATTTTAGTTACTTTAGGAATTTCGTGACATTACATTTTGCATAAAGTTGTCAATTTTATGTACAAAATTACTAAAAATTAAAATTAACTCTTATAAAAGAACAAGAACTGCGTAAAAGCTTTCTCAAATTATAAAATACTAGGGGAAACCCCTGCGCAAACACCGTTGGAACCTTCTATACACATAATCATGTTAGGTTTTTATTACAATAAAGGTGTAGGATTAATAATAACCCCAAAGCTAAGTTGGTAAATAATGTTAAATGTCCAAATCAATTTATTTCGTATATTTTATAACAGCAGTTACAGAAGTTATAAAATGTCAAAAGAACCAGTAAGGCTCAGGTATAAACTTTAATAAAAACCTCATCTAAAAGTTAGAAATACAAATAATTACTTCAAAGTTTGAAATCAGCTATTAATGGAAATATTGGAGGTTCAATTGGTTTCTATGGTAATAAATGTAAATAAATGTTGGTTTATCAGTTTAGGCCTAACCTAAGATTTTTTCCGACTAAATTTACAAATATTGAAGTAAAAAATTTGTTTTGTCAAAATGAATTATAGCCTATAATACTCAGGGATAGTCAAGTTTTTATTAGTAAAACTATTTCTTCAATCGTTTCAGTAGTTGCAGAGATTACGCCCTACACACATACAAACAAACAAATTTTACCTCTTTGTAATATTAGTACATATAAATAATGTAAGCTGCATTATAAAATTCAGAAAATTAACTTTTTCGTAAATATCTCTGCTCTAAATACAGCAAAAATATATATCAAGGAAATATGATAAGTAATTGCATTGTAACTGTATGGAAAACTGTTGCCTTTAGTGATTCAACTTGGGCTTTACTATATCCAAGTATTGCAAATAAATATAAAGTTAAAAAAATTATAAATTTATCAGTACACATCATACATCCTTGACTGCCACTAAGGTAAAATTCAGCTAAAGAAAAATGTCAATACACTTGTAATGCAAACATATTTCTTTAAAAGCCCTTTAACTATTTATAATATGCCCCTCTACTAAAGACGTCTCAACTTTACCCATTTACACCTTTGCGTAGTGCATTATAAATGTACGTCTTGGGACCCAACTGTTACGGCTTTGAATTGTTTTAAAATGTGTACTAATACTGGCTTCAGAAGCCGTATACGTGGCGATGTCGTTTTTTTTAATTCGTCACACAAATTTACCATGTTAAGTGGTATTCTTATTTATTACAGTTTTATCCCGTGTTAAGTACGTTATGTACGTTTATAAGATACCATGCAAGGATATTTAAAGATATAACAGACACTATAAAGCAATATTGTGAAAAATTCCAGTAGGAAAATGTCAGGTATTTCAAGTTTTATGGAATATTTCATTGCGGAATTACAAAGCAACCATATTGCCTATCTCGCCCCTTTACGCGGACCACCGTCGTTATAGTAATTCTTTTCTTTTGTAGAGTGACAGTAGCTGTTTAGTTTCCGAAAGTTGTTTTCCAACATTTAGGTACCATTTTCTCTGGAACAATTCGATTTTTTGTTTGTTAGTTAATTATACTATACTATACAACTGGAAACTATTTTTTTTTTATATATAATAAAATAATTGTTTTTTAGAAAAAAAATATTGATTATTTTTTAAATTTTTTGTAAGTATTTGGTAAAATAAATTTCAAAAAAGTAAATTTTGCATTAGAATAAATTTTATAGTTTCCATGTATGAAAATTATGAATTATTTTACAAAAATTATTACAGCTGTTTTGATCGCTTTATTTACTATATTTCGTTGTTATTTTGTGACCAACATGGCAACCCATAAGACCCTATGTTAAAATTTTTCAACTTTTAAATTAGATTTTCTAAAAAAATTGCGTTTTTACACGAAATACAACTATATGAGTGTACTTAAAAATCAAAACTACACCTAAATACAATTTTTTTTGAATTCGTTAGAGCCGTTTTCGAGATCCGCGACAGATACAAAGATGGATACAAAGATAGAAACAAAGGTAGATACAAGAATTGCTCATTTAAAGTAATAGGATTATTAAAATTAAAGAAGTGCTATTTCTTTATTAAAAATATACATCCACTGTAATAGTACCGTACCAATGACATAATTAAATAAATATTCTGAACTCATAATTCCGATGATATTCTGAAATTTTCAAAGAAAAGAATTAGTTCAGTTAACTAAAGAAAATGTTCAGAACGTTTGTCTGCAAAGAGAGATAAATTATTCTTGCAACTTGCATTATATTCACGTCGCTGATTGGGTAGTATTAGGCCACTCTGAGATGCCGCAACTTTTCTCATTTCTGTCTTTATTTATCGATTCTCAGACGTCTGTCTCGTTATACAGCTTGTCTCAAATAAACTTGCCCTTCATTATTTTATAAAACTACAAGGGAGACTAAAACATAGAAAATGTGTTTCTTCGTAATTGTATTAATAGTAGCAGAGATCTTTACTTGGAAATGTAAAGTTATTAATTTCAAACTTTGTTGTTCATATAATATTATAAAAAAATAATGTTCGTAATGAAAAATAAATGGAAAAAAACTACAAACGCAACCTTGTGATAAATACTGGTGTTCTAGAGATAGGAATTACCGGTTCATTGTGGTAATAGTCTGCAACGTTCCACGGCATCTTGATATAGGTTAAAATAACGGATTAAATTTGTAACGTATTAATGCGTCGCGGGTAAGTTATTCTGTCGAGGTGTTATTTGATGTAACGTTGCAGACGAAATTACTGAAACTATTAAGTTGGTTATCAGTTGTTCCGTTGCGGTCAAGCTACTAGCTGACCGTTTTAGCAAGGTATTTACTTATTTAATGTTACGTTGCGGACGACATTACTTGTGAAATGTTATTAAGATTCTCAAGTAATATTGTCTGTTGAAGCGTTACTTGAATATTCCAAGAAAAAAATTTACTAACAAAATACATTAAAACTAAAATTATTTTTCAAGATTGCAAGATTGGCCATCTTTGTAAAATGTTCTTATTGTTGGTAATCTTTGCCTAGTTTTCATACGTAATTAATTTTTACTTGTCGTCTTAGTATATAGTATGTTCTGAGTGTGTGAGAGTGTGTGTCTGTGGGGGTGGGTGTGCATGTGTATGTATGTAATTATGTATGGGTGTCAGGTTTAGGATAACCATTTCTTGTTGTTTTGTAATGTTTTGTAAGCGTAATGCATGTAACAAATAGAGCTAGAGGTGTTAAAGTAGCCTACAACTTCCAACCGACAGACGGTAAAATACATTGTCTAAATAAGCTTGCAAACAGAAATGATTGTAACATTCATTGTATAATAAAGCATTATTATTATTAAAACTAAAATTTTCAGATGATTAAATATTAATAACTAGTAGTTCTATGGACAGTATAACTCGCTCGTTGGAATAACAAATGTGGTTTTGAGCTTAGGTTAAAAATAGTGCGCCAGTAAGGAAGTAACCACAACTCACTCACAGTCACAGCGGCCACACTGACGTAGCGCAGGCAAGAGCAAGACAGCAGGCAGCGCGTTCTCTCTCTCCCTCTCTATAAAATTATAAGGTTTTATGAAGATATCTAAAGAATAAACGTATAGAAACATGGTTAAAATTTAAAAATACTTAACAAATTCGGAGTTTGGGGCCATTTTGTGAGCTCATCTTTAGAGATATGGAAAAAATAAAGAAAACAATTGTGTAGAACTAATAATACTTATTAGTTACTAAATATTATTAGTTTTTTCAATTCGACTTGCGGTTAAGCCTAAAACTGGCTATGGAAAAAAGCTTACACTGAGAGAAACGGTGCGGCAGAAATTTTTATTTTATTTAAGGGGTTAAAAATGAAAATTGGAAAAACTGTACATATACATCGCTCGGCCTAGGAATAAGGAACATTCATGCAAATAATCATGACAATAGGTAAAGGCGTTTGGCCGTAATCGTGAGACAGACACACAGACGAAATTCCGAACGGTCGAGCTTGTTATTTCGTTACTTAATTGTATTGTTTATTCCATTACACATTGCTATTTATGCATTACAAATCACTGTGTGTAAATGTTAGACAATATAGAACTAAGAATAAAACAGTACATAGAAGAATAGTAAGGCAAAAGAGACAATATTAAGAAATATAAAAGGAAGGAGGAAGGAGGTACTGGGAGGCAGTTTATAGCAGAAGATTGAGGGCAAAGTAAATAATTCGGTCACGCAGCTGGACCGCCGACGTGAGTTTAACAAATTTCCAAAATTAAGTTTATAGGCCTATTTTAGGGTTTCAACCAACAATTTAGGAAATAGGTCTATTCACGACGGTGTTGAATAGCTGCTAAATGGTTCGCACGCCATTCCGCAAATTAGGAGTATCTTCAATACACAAAGCATTGAGTGCTTCGCACGATAACCCCCGTATTAGGATTATCTTCAATGAACAATGCATTGCGTGCTTCGCACGCCAACCCCACGGTAGAATCCACCATATGGCTTTGAACCGGGTACTTCTATGGTATTTTACGTTTTGACCGATTTTGGGGGAACCAAGCGAGCTATAAGGTCGCATGAAAAACCAAAATGTGCAGAATAACATCCTACATTTATATTTTCAGATAAAAAATCTCAAAAACAAATTCATTCTCGTAGTAAAAATCTCAAATAATAGTTACTTCCTGTCAAAAAACGAACTTTCGGTTGCTGGATTTGTTTGGCTAACGAACTCGTCCGAGCGACATAGACAACCAACATGTGTACCAAATTTGGAAAAAATCGGACTTAAAATGCGGCCGCTAGAGTGCGAACACACATATACATACATATATATATATATACACACATATGATTTTTAATGACACTCCAAAACGTGTTCTGGGACCATGATCGGTGCTCATTTGCTACTCCCGACCTTGGGTCTTACCATAAGGGCCACTGCAATAGGTTATTTTTCCTATGGAAATTCGCTAATAAAGAAGTTCAAAGAAGAATAGTAAGGCAAAAGAGACAATATTAAGAAATATAAAAGGAAGGAAGAAGGAGGTACTGGGAGGCAGTTTATAACGGAAGATTGAGGGCAAAGTAAATAAAGAAAGGGAATACAAATAATTGAATACATCAAGGAGAAAGGATATAATAGCAATAAGAAAATAATGAAAGAAGAAAAAAATGATGGAAGAACATTGAACAAGAAGACGTGTTGGTAGAAGTTTCACTTGATAGTTTTTAGTATGCATGCTTTTGTTGTACTTACAAAAAACGCAAGAGGTCTGACTAAACAATTATACAATATCGTTACTATAATATATTAGTTAAACATTTTCAAAACCGAACTATATTAATGTACCTGACTAGTGTTTAAAGTGTACTGCAAAATATTTAAGAAATACAGTAATTATATAAGATATAAGATAATACTTAAACAATTTCAAAACACTGTAAATTCAGTTCAATTCTTTGATTATACTTTGAGTGATAAAGCATCATCACTAATGGGAATGTATACTTCTCGTTTCTAGTAGAGTTCCTCTTTTCCCTATTCAAGTTTTCCTCCGAAACAGTATTTCCTGTCTCAGTGTTCACCTGGGGAATCATTGTAGGACCAAACCAAATTGAAACTACACTCACACTGTCGACAGTAAAATGTAATGTACGTGCTATGTTGAGTAGAAGTTACAACATGTGCATCCTGCTTACAGTATAACTTGGTTTTACAAAAATGTTTGTGTAAACTTGACACTAGAAGAGAATAATATTTCAATAAAACGTACATTTTTACAAAATATTTCGTTATGATAGAAAGAGATTATCTTATAGTTTTCAACATCGTGTTAAACGACTAATATGGTTGGGTATTAAATCAACCTCAACAAAAACAATCCTTTATTCATTATCATTATTATATTATGATATTAGCAGGATGTCTTTATCGTTCTCGTTGCTTTCTACAATTATATTTGTACTGTTATAATATCCGCAAACCATGAAGTTTTCCATTTTTTTACTTTCTCCACTCTATACGTAGTATATGGAAAAAGTATTGTTTTCATCCAAATTTTAGAATTTGAATTTTTAGTGGAATTATCTGTTTTGGTGCTCCCTGAACCCCAAACAAATGTTTAGTGGAATTATCTGTGTTGGTGCTCCCTGAATCCAAAAATCTCAAAAAAGAGGTTTTTTTTGGTGACGTGTGTCCGTGTGTCTGTAAGGATGTGTACAGAGCTGGAGACCATACCAATGGTCCGATTTTGATAAAATTTAGTATGTAGGTGTAACTCTGAAATATCTCCAGGCGTTTTTTTTATTTTTAAGGGGTTTTACACCCCAAAAATGACCCAAAAACGAGAAAAATCAAAACTTCTCAAAAACGGCTATAACGATTTTGATAAAATTTGGCTTATTTGTAGCCCTACCATATGCAAAAAACAGCATATTTCTAAAAATTATCGTTTAGGTAATAACAATAATAATAAATGATTTTGGGGGTTTTTTGGCCAAAAAAGAGGTTGTTTTTCAAAATTGTTCAAAACCTTTTTTCGTGCATCTATACAGGCCTAATTGACATATTTGGTGCAAATTTGTTTGAAATCGATCAATATATATAATAATATAATATGGATGTGTGTTACACGCATCTAATATTTTCCATGGTAACATTTTCCTACTTTTGCAGTTCTAAATAACCACCTCCTATGCTACTCTTGGGAAGGTATAAAGTTTCAACTGGGAGAAAGTATGTGCCAGTTATCTGGTACCGTTTATTTAGATTTCTTCCTAATTATATGGTAAATCTTAATTTTTCCATTCTTCTTTGATTGCGCATTTCCAAAGAATTAGTTACGGTTTAATTTTTTCCGTTGCCAACCTTCTTGTTCTTACTTCCTTCGAACAGCAAGTATTCTGTAAAAAAGCTTCTCAAGTACATTGTTTGACCTGTTCTGTTACTTTTTGAAGATTAAACCAGTATAAAATAGTTTACTCGGTAATGCCTCTGAAATGGTCATTGTGCTTCCTCATTTCGTAAGTTGTGTTAAAATAGTTTACTTGATAATACCTCTGAAATGGACATTGTGCTTCCTCATTTTCTAGGTTGTTTTAAAATACTTTACTTGATAATACCTCTGAAATGGACATTGTGCTTCCTCATTTCGTACGTTGTGTTAAAATAGTTTACTTGATAATACCTCTGAAATTGACATTGTGCTTCC
>JAGFPH010001182.1:203427-228688 GCA_018207615.1 Philaenus spumarius
CGTAAGTTGTTCTAAAATAGTTTACTTGATAATACCTCTGAAATTGAAATTGTGCTTCCTCATTTCGTAGGTTGTGTTAAAATACTTCACTTGATAATACCTCTGAAGTGGTCATTGTGCTTCCTCATTTCGTAACTTGTGTTAAAATAGTTTAATTGGCAATACCTTTGAAATGGACATTGTGTTTCCTCATTTCGTAACTTGTGTTAAAATAGTTTTATTGGCAATACCTTTGAAATGGACATTAAACTTCCTCATTTCGTAAGTTGTGTTAAAATAGTTTACTTGGTAATACCTCTGAAATGGAAATTGTGCTTCCTCATTTCATAAATCGTGTTTTTATTAAATATTGTCTATACTTTTGACGTGTAAATCAGAAAATCGCCCTAGAAGTTTATATTTCTCACGTGTGGTCTTAAGCACACCTGGATTTTCTTATCTAATACTGGCCGGCCCGATCCGGCTTTGCACGGATAGACAAATCAAAGTTAAATGTTATTAACAAAAAAATATTTCAATAAATATAATCTTTTGTTTGATTTTACCTAATCTGAAAAAACTGGTAGTTGTGAAGAATTGTAAAAAATCTGATTCTAATAATTAGCCCAGTTGGGGTGTTTTGGTTCATTGTAGGCCTAACCTAAAATTACGTTCAGTTTTTGATCCAAATCAGCTATTTAATATACATAAGGTATGTAACAACCAATGTTTGTATTGAATTAAAATACAGCAAGCATTTTTCGTAGATTTTCGTTTGTGTTTGTTTTTAGTTTGTCAATGTAACCTCGAAAAGCTAATACTCTTCAAATTTGCTAAGTAATGTTGCTGAATGTAAACAAATATGACGTGTTGCTATGCTCTTTTTACGAACAGCTGTTTTTGTGAACCTGATAAAATCAAAAGAAATCTTACTTGCATAAGATTAACATTGAAACTTTGAAGTCCAGTGGGACACAGCCCTAATGTCCTAGGACTTCGGTAAATGGCCTAAAATCTTCCCAGGGTTAACCTGTGTTACTGTGCAAAATTTCAAAGCAATCGGATGGACGGTTTGGTAACGCGTAAAGGACAGACAGACAGACATACATTGGATTTTATATATAGAGATTAAATCCATCCTTATTTATTTTCATCTAACTACCACACTTAAATTTCTTCTTATTTATCCTTTTTTACAAATACTGTTTGCAAATATTGTTCAATCTTGCAATAAAATCATGTTATATTAAGAGACACTTCCCCCCCAAAATTTTTGTTCGACAGTGTTGCTTTACTTTTAATTTTTTCTGCTAGTAAGAGTGTAATCTTGATTGTTCTGAACAATCTTATACGTTTTCTAAAATTATCTTCCAACGACAAATATTTGCACAGTTCTGAAGTGTGTAATATATTTTTTTTATGTAACCGGTAATGAGCTGTAGCCTTTTAAAAGAGAAAAATACACATTTATGAACATGTTTGGTTTAAATTTACTGGGAAAACATAAAAACATCCCCTACAATGTTCTATTAACACGCTAGTATGTTATTTAAATCTGCGCGTCAACAACCCAACAACTACATTGCCGATACCATTAGTTCCAATAATACAATCAGAGGATACAGTAATGGAGACGCTAATGGATGTGTTGGTCTTTAATTAGGTTAGGTTTTGATCCACGTTTATTGGAATGGCGCTACGTGTCGTTTTAGGTTTACCTATTGGAAATTCAGTGTCAGTAAACCCAAATGCAAAACAAAATAAACGGTACGATAATCTGCACACACTACTTTCTCACAAACATATTTAAGTTATTTTCACGTTCACTGCTAAGTACGCACACGTGAGCTTGACACTGAACACTATGAGAAGCGGCCGACGCACAGTGCTTCGCACGCCTACCCACGTACTGGGAGTATTTTCAATACACAATGCATTGCGTGCTTCGCACGCCAACCCCCGTATTGGAAACATTTTCAATATACACAGCATGCGTGCTTCGCACGCCAATTTTAAGCTTATGTTAGGAGAGTAAATAATAAATATTATTATTATTAGCTAAACGAGAATTTTTTGAAAGATCGTTTTTTTTGCAAATGGTAGGGTACATTAAGGGCTCCAAATTTTATCAAAATTGTTAGAGCTGTTTTTTTTATTAAAAAATAATAACAGATTTTTTGGGGTTTTTTGGCAAAAATTTCTCAAAACTTTTTTCGTGCATCTATTCAGACCTGATTGACGTGTTTGGTGCAAATTTGTTCGAAATCGATCGAATAGTTTTTCTCTAGCTTTGGATACATACAGAAATTTTTTGTAACCACTTTTAGACCACATTTTAAAAACACTTTTTTAGACTCAGGAGTTCCCAAAACGGATATTTCCACAAAAACCTTAACATCGATTTTTTTGCGATAACTATACTTTCTCTATACTATGGTATAGTGAGAAAGTAAAATGCATACTCTTTGGACAGCCGTCTTATAACGGGAAGTAGCTGATAATTTTTTTCAAATACGAATTTTAATTTTAATTTTTTTCTTAAGAATTAACACTCGAACTATAAGAAATTTGTCCAAGAAAATACCTTAGCCCAATCACATAACACTATATAATTAACAATAATTAAAACATTATAATTTACCAGAAAACCAGTAAATATTACGATGCCTTTGTAAAGTAGAGAAAGAAGACCACCTCTACTCAGATTTATCAGCTGATATCTGGTGTAAGCACTCAAACCAAGTAAATCTACATAGACAAAAAAGGTGATATCTTTTTAATTACTAAATTTGTTGAGAGTTTATTGACAAATAATTTACCTGTTTGTGAATGCAGGTTACCCTCCAAAATTAACCACTGCTCTTTATAATCTTACTAGGGGAAACCCCTGCGTGCTCCGCACGCCAACCGCGTTGGAACCTTCTATACACATAATCATGTTATGTTTTTTATATAATAAAGGTGTAGGATTAATAATAACCTTAAAGCTAAGATGGTAAATTTTGTTAAATGTTCAAGTAAAATTATTTTGCATATTGTATAACAGCAGTTATAATAAAGGTTAAAAGAACCAGAATTTAAGTCGACACTTAAATAAAAACCCAACCTAAAAGTTTGAAATACAAATAATTGCTTCAAAATTTGGAATAAGCTGTTAAAGGAAATATTAGAACAAACAGCTCTTTTATCTGTTATTTTATTCAATTGGTTGCTATTTTAATGAATGTAAATACATTTAAGAAATGTGTTGGTTCATCAGTCTAGGCCTAACCTAAAAATTTTTCAAAACTAAACTTACAAATATTGAAATAAAATATGTTTTTATCAAAATGAATTATAGCCTACATTGCTCAGGGATAGTGTAGCTTTTTTTAGTAAAACTATTTTTTCAATCCGTTAAGTAGTTCCAAAGATTAATAATACATACAAACAAATTTTACCTCTTTATAATATTAGTATACATTATGTTTAGCTTACATCTGAATTACTTGCTCACACTTCAGCTTATAGCATCCCTTTCATGGTGTACACACTTGATCAAATGTCTAGTTTTACATATTTAACAAAATTAGGATGAATTTATTCCTAATTACTATGCTAAAAACTATTTCTGGCGTAAGGTTTTAGTAGCAGACATTTTAAAGTTGGCAGTGGGCGACTGTAAATTCTATTCCAGTGAAGATTTTGGGGCTAAAACGTTGTTAGTGCACTGCTGTTTTTATTGTTAATGGTACATAATTAATGTTTTAATATAAAACACTGCAAGCTACAAAATTTATAAAGATCGTCCGCTAACATGGTAACATCGGTGCTGAAGCCTTCAAACCTTAATGCTGCAAATCCTAATCGTTGTGTGTTCCTGTCTGAAACCTTATAACATTCTCTACGCATGCGTTACATAGGCAAATTTTAGTCGAACAATATGCACACACTGTAAATTGTTTTAAAAATAGAACATAATGGATTAAGAATATTTTTACTGTCATAATATGACCATTTTCATAGCGATTATTCTTGTGGTATTAATTCATCCCCTTTTCGTTTAAGCTATTTTGTAACCCTATAAATTTATTGGCTATAAGTGAGAATCATTTCGAAACAACTTCTTCAATATGTGAAGACCTCCCTATAACAACAATCCCATTTTTCTGAATTAAAAGTTATTTGATCTCATGTTATAGCTTACTATAAACAAGTGCTACAAGTTTTTCTATATTAGTACTAAATAAACAAAAACGGGAAAATAAACAAAAAAACTAATGGCTTGCATTGCAGTATATAATATAACAAGCGAGATAGGCAATACGGTAGCAAGTAACTAAAGTGTTTTTTGTAGTCATGTTTCCTTAAGGCAAGCCATAGCCGAGTGGGTTGTGTGGGATTATCCTGGTCTGAAGATACCGGGTTCGAATCTCGGCTAGACCAGGTAACTTTTCATATCTGTGGTTTGAGGATAGGGGGCGGAAGTAAAGCAAACGGTGGCTGGCTCGCTTCCAAGCTGACGGGATACGACTGATTACCTGGTCTCCGGCTTGGGATGTTTTGCATATTTTTACTAATATATTTATGTAGCCTATATATATTCTTTTTTTAAAACCACAAACAATTTGTATACCTTTAATAAGCTATAAGATGAGATGAATTTAAATAATTCGACCACGCAGCGGAACCGCTGATGTGAGTTGAGCAAATTTCCAAAATTAAGTATATGGGCCCATGTTTTAGGGTTTCAACCAACAATTTGGGAAATAGGTCTATTCACGACGGTGCTGAATAGCTGCAAAATGTTTCGCACGCCATTCCTCATATTGGGAGTATCTTCAATACACGAAACATTGCGTGCTTCGCACGCTATCTTGCATGTTGGGAGCATCTTCAATATACAAAGCATTGCGTGTTTCGCACGCCATTCCGCATATTGGTAGTATCTTTAATACACAATGCATTGCGTGCTTCGCACTCCAACCCCACGGTATAATCCACCGCATGGCTTTGAACCGGGTACTTCTATGGTATTTTACGTTTTGATCGATTTTGGGGGAAATAAGCCAGCTATAAGGTCGCGTAAATAACCAAAATGTGCAGAACAACAACCTACATTTATATTTGTAGAAAAACTCAAAAACTAATTCATTCTCGTAGGAAAAATCTAAAAAAATCGTTACTTCTGGTCGAAAAACGTGCTTCCGATAGTTCGATTTTTTTGGCTAACGAACTCGTCCGAGCGACGTAGACAACCAACATGTGTAGCAAATTTGAACCAAATCGAACTTAAAATGCGGCCACTAGAGTGCGAACACATATATACATTTTAATGACACCCCAAAACGTGTTATGGGGACCATGATTGGTGCTCATTTGCTACTCCCAACCTTGGGGCGTACTATAAGGGCCATTGCAATAGCTCATTTTTAGTATTTATATTCGCTAATAACTCAGAATTCAGGAAAATGTGATAAGGTATACAATGTTGTTACAGGGAGGTCGTCATTTGTTCGACAGACGTTTAACATTAACGGTGATGTAAAAAAACAGCAGCTGTTGGACCGCAATACGGTTATGTAACCAAAAACTTCAATAGTAAAGTAAAGAATCACCAAATATTGAGTAAATACGAATTTAGCTTAACCCTAGAATAAAAGTTTTATTATTCCAAACTCTTAGTCTACGAGACGTTGGGTAAAATAAATGAATAAATACTTAAAAAGAATAAAGCAATTTGTTGAATTAGCACTGTTTTGTCTTTTGCTGGAATTTTATCTTAGAAGTGGACTGTATAATTGGAAGACGAATTACCGTAATAATATGAATTGCAGGAACTTTCCAAGTTGTACTTCTTTGGCCGTGTAATCTACCTCCTGTGCACAGGGAACATGAATTCTTGAGGTTACGAAGCTGTCGTTTTAGTAATTAAGTTTAGAGTCGTAAAATTATAACTGAACACTGTTTGGCTCGTTAAGAAGCATAGTAAAAAAAAGATTGAATAGCATTCGAATGTTAAAGAACATAAGAACAGCTAAATGTAGATCGCCGACCGACCAGTCTTGACATTGTAGTTGTACGAATACGAATGAAAATGTATATCGCTTACCGAACTGTCTTGACATGTACGATGCAATGCGCATAGCTTATATCAAAGCTACTAAAGAATACCTTTGCGAGGCGGCCAATAGGATGGGCGCGCAGCGTTGCCATATCTACCAGCCTCGAACACTCCTGGTATTTACCGCGCGAGGCTTGATCGCACAGTTTAAAGAATTATAAATGCGTTGAGTCAGCCGCAGTCAGTTAGAAGCATGGGAAGAACGTGACAACCTCGCACTACGGCGATTGGAGGGTTCAAGGTCTCGGTGTACACAAGCCCGTCCCTCAACGGTATTCTTTATTATTTTTAATTTGTAATAAATTACCTGCTTACACGCTTCCTCAGCAAGGGTTAAATAAACTAAATTGCAAGTGAAAAAACATGGACGTGGTCCATGTTTTTTCACTTGCAATTTAGGTATTCTTTAGTGGGCTTTGATATAGTTCTGATAGTAGATCAATAGGTATCGATCAATTAATCGATAAGCGGCTATATGATACTAAACAAGCACTTTAACAACACAAATGGTATGCAAGTCATACAACTGACTCAGTTCGAACCAGTTTGTTGCTCTTGAACACATTCAAAGCACCGCTGTCCTTGATGGTCACCACACATTGCTTTTGAGCAGCGCTTGCAAAAGAATCTCGTCAATCGACGTTTCTTGGATGGGCAGAATGAGAAAATATTTAAATAATAGAAAATAAGTTTGAAACGAATATAGGTTTAACTCAGAAAAAGTACTGGGCGGGCAGTAGAGACGGACGAAAGTCGAGTTATTTCCTTACGTTTTGAATGAATATTTGTTCGCCGATTGATTTGTAGAAAACTAATCAACTGCAACGATGATTACGTATGTAAATATACATTTTAGAAAGAAATTGTAAATACAAAAATTTAAGTTTGAAATATTATCTTTCCAACGGTTTTTGTCTTTTTGATATTGGGAGATTTTAAGTGGGTCAAATATTCGATACAATCACGCGTTACAAATGTGTTGGAGTGTGCGGTTCGAGCGTTAAAAATATGAAAACATAATTTCTTAATACGGTACTAATAACATATTTTTAATAGTTGTCTGATTCACATAGAACCAAAATATGCTTAGTTTTTTGTCAATATCTTGGTTACTTATGGTCTAAAGGATCTAGTGCAAAAACAGCTTGTTTGACGTTACAAAATTAACTTGTGAATTAGTCGTTTCCAGATATTACGTATTAAAAATTTTAAATGTTGGCTATTTTGAATGTATTGAAAAATAGTTCTACTTTTCGAACTTTATAGCTAAACTGACAAACAGCTTATTATTACTGTCAGCTTTCATATCAGCAAAAGCTTTAAGGTTATGCTTAGACCAATAAAAAAGATTTAGACTTATAAAAGTATTTTAATGTAGGGTAAACGATTAACCAGTTCCTATGAGGAAAACGTTAAGCCATTTTAATACCAGAATTTAAAACTCATATGTTACAAATTTATAAACTAAATAATGTGTACAGCTTACTGAGTGTTGAAGTATAGTTAAACAAATTTTTACCGCCTAAATTATAATGTAAGTTAAATAAACCCTCCTATAAGCGAAACAAGCACAACGGTTGAAATCAATTTTGACATCATTATTATAATTTCTAAACTAATATGAAATCAATGTGTTTTAGTTCGGTATAAATCAAACATTGAAAGTTAAAAGTGTCAGTAAAATACTTTAGAAGAAAATAATTATTTGGCCGGCTACGATGAGAGCCACATTTTAGCCAGTGACATGTAATTCAAAGTTGTGACACTTTATAATAAGTTTTGGGCGCCATTAATACGACTACGGCAAGTTCATATTGACGGTATAATTTCATGTCAACTACGGTTGAATCCATCGATATATAGTTGTATTTATCGATGGTGGAATCGTTTAGAAAAGTATAAATACTTATGTACGAAGGAACTTGTTGGCCTCTACTATTGGAAAACAATAATTTTGAATTTGAATAGCACACAAATACTAGGGCAGTACTAATAATAATGTGCCATCTCCATTTTTAAGAATTACCAAACCAAAATAAAGAAAATTATCCACATTTATGTGGATCGTCCTTGTAAATATAAAATAATTTATTATTCTTTAAAAATATTATTGGTAACTGTACATATATGGATAAAAAAGCTTTAATAAAAAAAGAATAATTTATATTGGTTCATTATAACTAGCAGTATAAAACCTTTAGCGTATTTACACTAAACGCAAGGCGGCAGCGTGTTACTCAGGAAGGGTGTAAGGAATTTTCTCAAGACAGTTTGATGTGTCTGGGCGTAAATACCAACAGTTCAAGTTGTGCGTAATTAATTTTAGCCAACTAGAAAAGAGTGGCGATTGTAAACATTTTTATCAAAATATTTTATTTAAATATATAAAACACATTGGTCTTGAATAAATATGAATTTAATAGGCCGTATTCGTTTTACCGAAAGCTATAATTGTTTTTCTTTTACGCAAATTTTACCGACATATAATGTAAATTTTACTTTCAACTTACAAAACCTAACATTTTAACAAATTATTAAGGTTTGAACTATTTTAGTTCTATATTCATGGTTTTATTTTTATACGACGTATAGTAAATTCTCATTTAAAACTAAGTTATATGTATAAATAAATTTATATATGATTATACAAATTTCTTTGTACTGCTCCGAATTGGTGAAGATTAATTTTAAAATATTGTTGTTGAATTACATACTGCGCGCACAACACGCAAGTATAGTTAAACACATACAGGACTCATTTGTTATTATTTATGTATCCCCATCCCAAACCAGTAAACAAAATGTTCTTTTCTATACTAATATTATAAAGAGGTCAAGTTTGTTTTTTTGTTTGTTTGTTTGTATGTAGGGGGTAATCTCTGGCACTACTGAACCGATTGAAAAAATAGTATTACTAATAAAAAGCTACACTATCCCTGAGTAACATAGGCTATAATTCATTTCGATGAAAACAGTTTTTTATTTCAATATTTTTAAATTTAGTCGAAAAAAATTCTTAGGTTAGGCCTAGGCTGATAAACCAACACATGTATTTACATGTATTACCATAGCAACCAATTTAATAAAATAACATATAATAAAATAGCTGTTTTCTCCAACATTTCCATTAACAGCGGATTTCAAAATTTGAAGCAATATTTTGTATTTCTAACTTTTAGGTTAGGACCTAAGTGTAGGCCTGAGCCTTGCTGGTTCTGTTAACTATTATTATAACTTCTGTTATAAAATATAAGAAATAATTTAATTTGAACATTTAACATTATTTACCATCTTAGTTTTAAGGTTATTATTAATCCTACACCTTTATTATAAATAAAACATAAAGGAGCACACAGGGGTCACCCCTAGTAACAAATATAATTCTACTCTAGCAGTATGTAGGCGAAAGTAGAAGTTTAGTAAAAGAAAACAATATAATTATGTCAATTGCTAAAATGTAAAATTATAAAACAAATATTAAATTCTAATGATGCTGTTAATATTAATGATTGATCTACTACAATATATTAAAAAATCAACTGTCTTTAAGTAGTCTATGTCCAGATTAATGAAATGCAGAAAAGTTATAGAACAGTTTATTTAAATTTCTAATTTAATACACATATCGTTTAATAACTACAGGATTTACAATAATGTACCTGTAATAATTTATTCGTTTGTTAACCCTTTCAGTCCCAGGCATTTTCTCCGAATTTGAAAGGATTTCATAAAAAAAGCTGTATTTTTGTTATTTGATAAGATATCATCATGGTTTTTTATTGTTTTTATTTTAATAGACCTTTAAGTAATATTTTCTACTATAAACATTTTTCTAACGTACCAACAAATTTAGAAAAAATAAAATTTCATACTATTACAAAAAGTGTTTATAAAATTTCCAGTTTGCAAAAAGAAAACAGATAGGAAACATATATTACTTGAAAACTTGCATATCACTTTAAGACACATTTTGTTGTATACTTATGTTAAAAATTTTGGGCCAATATATTGCCAAATAAAAAAGTTACACCACTATTTCTAAATAACAAAGTTTTAACCTGAAGAAAAGAATTTGCTTAAGGGGCAAGATAGGCAATATGATTACTTTGTAAAGTAGCTAAGAGAGTTTTATTTATTACAACTACCTTTCGTCAAGTGGCTTGATTTTAAAATTTGTAATTTGATATCGCTGAAGATGACGACTGAGTAGTGGAAACCAGTTTACTTATTAGACGTAAGTGTTATAAATTGTGTTAGTATTAGTGTTTGTACAAATAATTTACCTTTACAAAGACAGAAAGTTATTTTGATTGAAACAAAAAGGTTTCCATACTTAAGAAACTCAATGTAAATGACGCACAAAGTTTTGACATATTTTACACGCGTTCAAACTTGCTTGCAAAGAAATCAAACTAAAAGTACGGCGATAAATTACTTTGGAATTAAAATTAATGGATTTTTAAAAGTTTTTTCTTAACCACCTTCATAGACTCAAGAAGAACCACTGTCGTTCGTAACTGTCTAAACTTTTCTCATTTTTTAAATTATTTATTACCGTTTGAATGTCGCCCGTTTAGGTTTTACCTTTAAAATGCTTTTAGAATTGTGTAGTTTTTTAGTGGAATGTTAACTCCTGCTATTGAAAAGATATAACGCTTAGTTCATTAAAAATGTGTTCATGGCATAAACCGTGTTAATTTGTTTTAATAAGTTTGGTTTGTAAAATATAATCTGAAAGGGAAAATCGTGAATTGTAAGTTAGTGTACTTTTTAAGAACTAAACTGTACAATTACAACACTCGTAGCTGAGCTCAATCTGGAGAAGGGCCACTTTACGCTGTACGCCTAGGGTTCCGTACCACTAGCCAAACATTTTCTGTTTTAAACCCGCCCTGCTGAAAATGACGAAAAAACCTTCTGAGTGGACATGCAACGTAAATCTAGTCAATATATATAATCAATAAAAATAACCACAACGGACCAATTAAAAGGAAGAGATGACACCTAAACAAACTATCACCTGAAAGGAAAATATGCCTTACCTAATTTGTTCAGCAAACATTATACAATTCTCTAACATGATAAGAACTGATTTAATATGGGACACTTTGTCATAACTCCTTCGTTAGAAATATGGAAGAGATTCCAGGGTGTCGATGTTGATTGGCTACCAACACCATTTCGAACCTTTAAAAGTCTTTGGGGAAATTTCTCTGTAACACCCCATGGATATTTATACTTTACTTTTATACTTTTTTTTTTAGTGTAAAATAAAGGTGCAACATGCAATAAACTCATTTAAAATCATTTACTACGTCTGAGTGGCATAACTTATAGTGGATTTTTTATACTACAATATTATTATTATTATTATTATTATGTTCTTTATTATTATTTCAATAGGGTAAACTTTTTTAAGTGTTTGATTTTTTGTGAACATAAATTGGAATAAGTTTAACAAGTTAAATTTATGTTGTTTTTTTAATTAAAAATCATAAAATCTATAATTAGGGATAAAGTATAAGTGAAAAAATGTATAAAAAGTGAAATTAAAATAAATGGCAGTTTTACTCGATAAAAAGATCACAAAACATTTTAACAAAAAGTAAACAAAATACACTTTAAATAATGTGTATGCTACTACTATTTTTCAATAAATATCAAGGGTTTAAATTTGTTTCAAAACTGGCCAATTGCGGCTGTAAACATTTTGATTTTGTATTAATAGCACGAAAGTTTATATTTTCTCAAATCGTTAAACAGATTTCATAGTATTTACCCCACTTGTTGCATTATTAGTGAATAACGCAAGTTCCCAATTACATCACTTTTCATAAATTTGTTTGACCAATTTCCCTCCGCTATAAATAAAGTAGACTATGTGTTATATTAGTAATATAATGGAGAAGGAAAGCCACATTTCAGTAGCATGTAATGCACAGTTACGAAACTTTATAATTACTTTTGTGTCGCCATTAATTCAACTCCCAGTATTGGACACGTCTATGGTGGCAATGTATTGATTGATCTATGGTCAATTAGACTCAAGAGACGTTGTACCAATATGAAAAATTCAAACAATAATTTACGTAAAACTTGCGGTACGAGTTGATGTAACCTATTTACTTTGATATACTTTATGGTTATGTAAATGAAACAAATCCCAAGAGTTGTTTCACTATTTTTGATAGACGATGTGTAGTTTATTAGCGGATTTCCATAGCAAAAATGAGATAAATAACTATTTTTTGAGATTTTTTCTACGAGACTGAGTTTTTTTTTGAGTTTTTTCGACAAATATAAATGTATAGCTCGCTTGGTTCCCCCAAAATCGATCAAAACGTAAAATACCATAGAAGTACCCGGTTTAAAGCCATGTGATGGATTCCAAGATGGAGTTGGCGTGGGAAGCACGCAATGCTTTGTGTATTGAAGATACCCACAATATGCGGAATGGTGTGCGAAGCACGCAATGCTTTGTGTATTGAAGACACTCCCAATATGGGGAATGGCGTGCGAACCATTTTGCAGCTATTCAGCACCGTCGTGAATAGACCTATTTCCGAAATTGTTAGTTGAAACCCTATGATATAGGCCTATAAACTTAATTTTGGAAATTTGCTTAACTCACGTCAGCGGTTCAGCTGCGTGGTCGAACTATTTACTTTGATATACTTTATGGTTATGTAAATGAAACAAATCCCATGAGTCGTTGCACTATTTTTTATAGACTATGTGTGGTACCACACGTGTAATATCAACCTTCATACAAACAAAATTACAAAACATTATATATTTATACATTTTTTTGATGCATTTGTTGTCTATCCCGTAACCAAAAAAATCCTCGTTTAGTAGAGTTGTCAACCCATTACGGCAAAAAACGAAATCACATAAAAAAAACACAGTCAAATATTAGGTGCGAACCTTCTAGTTATCACAAGGTGAATGTCAGTCTGTTATCTGTAAACTAGAATTTCCCGCCGGTTTCATGGAATATTATCGCTACAACATACATAAAAATTATACAAATCCTAAACAGAATTTATTTTCACTATCGAAACCAGTTCTAACAACACTTTGGTGTAGTTGTCATCTTGTTGAACATATATTTAAATGTATCTGTAGTTTTTAAAATACTTCCATTTAAAATGCATAGCTCAGGAGATGATATGTGTTAAGTGTAGATAAAATAATCAGCAGTTTTATCTAACAACTGTTATGAAGATAGAAGTTATTTAGTTAAGGCTCTTCTTTACCTTGAAGAAAACTCCCGAGTGTACAATATGATTTCAATAAAAAGGTCTGACTCAAGCCACAAAATCGTTGAAACATGCATTCGTAATAACATGTTTAGGATTCTATTTATAAATTAATAATCTGGTAAACTAATTTACGTTATAAAGAAGGCTTTATATTTTTTACGTGTTAGCTTAAAATATTGAAATTATTTCTTAAAACTCTCAAAAAATTCATTAAAAATAATCGATTTTTACTCAGTTAAACAGTTGATTAATAAAAGGAGTTGCCGTCGATTTCTTTCAATTATGAGATATAAGACAAAAGCACATTGCCTTTAAGAACAATTTAAGATGTTTCACAATGTTTTAGGTTGAAAAACGGCGTCCGAAACACGGTATTACGAAGTGCATACTTCTGCTGATTTACGCAAGTTATAGAAGACCCTTAATTGTGGTTACTATAACAATGTATAAATTAGAATACACAAACAGCAAAATATTTGCAATTTAGATTCAACTTTTGATCTCTCGCCATAATATTTTATTGAGTAATATCTTATATTATATTAAATACGGAATTATTAATTAATATATAACAGTTGTAACAGTTTCTTATAACAAAATAAATAATAGACAAAATTTGTTACCTAAACAAAATTGTCGATATTCAAATTATGTTACGACTGCAGTGGGTGTATTTACGATCCATTTCGTTTTACATGGAAAACATCTGGCAAATACATTTGTAATAGTTCTGTTTAGCAATGTCACTAGCAATATTGTGCTTAGAGAATAAAGGGTTCCGCCCCGTTAATTCGATATTTCAAGAATTCTGTAGTTATATCAATATTCACTTTGACATTTAAGAATGTACGGAAAAGTTACAATAAATGATGCAGAATAAAAATAACAGTTGAATAAAATCAAAGTTTCAGACAGCTGGCTCCATGAAATAATATACTACAAACGTTTAACTATTTAAAATAAACCAAGAAACATCAATTCATTCAAACCTGAAACAAATCGACCCCCCCCCCCCACAACCCCCCCCCCCCCCCCCCCCCCCCCCCCCCCGATTACAAACAATGGGAGGATTAATTCGTTGATAATTACTGCCTATCAGTGCTAGCCTTTCTGACAAATGGTTAATTGGCAAGTTCGGACATTTTGGATTAGGTCATCGTCCATCAACTATAGGTTTGTTCATTTTACGCAATCAGTATTTCGGTTGAAACTGTACAAAAACTGTTGCTATTAGGGTCAAAGATTAATTATGTTAATGCAAGGTAATAAATCCTATCTGTGTTTTCACCTACACATTACAAACGATGACAAACGTTTTACCTAGTACGACCCATTACGCTTATAATATATTAAACTTTATTTATTTCGTTTACAATCACATTTACATTTTAGAGGACCTAACATAAACGGGCAAAATTACTTCAAAATTTAATAAAAATAATTTCCAAATCTTATCTTAAAATTTCCTTAATGTAAACTGCAAATCGTAAAAACAATATTGATGATTTATGTTTGAACAAAATAGTTTATGAATCGCCCAAATTAATACGAGATTGATTCGTAAAATACCTGTACACATAGGAAATCTCGGTATAGGTCGGTAGTTGGGTAAATCGGACCAAGTATGTGGAAATGGCAAGAGGATTATGAACAACCAACTCACTATAATTTCCTTATTTTACTTTCACACTATACTATAGTATAGTACCGGTATAGTATTGATAGCAAAAAAAATCGCTGTTGAGATTTTTGTGGAAATATCTGTTTTGGGTAACCCTGAGTCCAAAAAAGTGTTTTTTACAAATTGTCTGTTTGTATGACTGTATGACTGTAGGTATACAAATCTAGAGAGAAAACTATTCGATCGATTTCGAACCAATTTGCACCAAACATGTCAATTAGGCCTATATAGATGCACGAAAAAGGGTTTTGAAATTTTTTGAAAAACAGCCCAATCTTTTTTGGCCAAAAAACCCCCAAAAAATCAGGTATTACTTTTTTATAAAAAAAAAAAAAAAACGCCTCTAACTATTGACTAACTAAAGTTACACATTTTAATTAGAACTACAAGATAAGACAAATACTAAACCGGTTAGCATATAAAGCACTCAAAGGGTCTCTTACGTATGTTTTCATCAATTTAGCTAATTTGAAGAGTACCAAACATTTTTAAACTCAATATTTACTTCTACACTTACATTTCATGACATGCAGTTAGTTTTTCTGTGCATCAAAAACGTTTTGATTACATGGAATCACATTATACTGCGTTATAACACGTTCAAAACATGTTGTAGTAAATTAACTTTACTATAGGAACAGTGGTTCTTTTGAGTAAACCAAGTTATAAATCAGAAAGAAATGAAAAACAAAATACCAACCCTAAAGCGTTACAGATATTGTTCCCCGTCTAATCACAGCCTACAGTATTGCATGCGTTGATATAAAGTTAAAGTTATGTAGCTCGTTAACCTTTTGCTTCTGATAAGTTGTTTTATTAATTGCATCATTTTGCATGTTGGATTGATGTGTACAGTCACGTTATAAGTATTATAGCACCTTCGTGACTGCAAACTTCACTGGATTGCATATTGTTAAAACAATCTAAACTATAATTTTTGTTATTAACTAATTTTTTATTGTTTTTTTTTTTTTTTTTTTTTGTAATTGTAGTTACACTGTTAGTTATTTCATTTTATAACTAGGTGACTACATTATGTATTTAAGAGCAATCCAGTACGAAATTAAATACAAATGCCACCAACTCAAACTTTGCTTATAATTTAATAAACAAAGGACCATTCTTAACTGGTCATGAAGACCAACATGGAAATCCTGCAGTTCTGTAACAAAGGACGTAAATTATATACTTTGGAAGCCTACAAAATGTGCAGCAACTACAAGAAGGTCAAAGGGATTTTATTGAATAACTAAACACA
Organism: Philaenus spumarius; assembly: GCA_018207615.1. Lineage (NCBI taxonomy): Eukaryota > Metazoa > Arthropoda > Insecta > Hemiptera > Aphrophoridae > Philaenus > Philaenus spumarius. Next base: position 219,714 of record JAGFPH010001182.1, read on the forward strand.
GTTTCAATCCAAGTTAATCTTTGACTTGATATGTAAACAGTCTCCACTCATAGCCACCAACCTGAATATTTAGTTCTTCAGTTAATAAAAAGCACAAGAACGGACTGTCGCACAATGTGACATTAAATTTTATTAAGTTTTCTAAATAATCGTTTTATTTGTTTGTTAAATGTGTCCGTAGAATGTGTAAAGTTTTTGTAAGTTCTGATGATGCAGCTGATAAATAGGCGAAACAGTTGTCAACTATCATAAACTGTGTTTTTAATCAGTGGAATGTGAAAAGTTCTTATGATGCCTGATAAATAGGCGAAACAACTATTGACTGTCTTAGATAGCTAAGGAAAGTTATAGATTTAATATATTATTATAGTTTTATTAACTTAACAAATTGCAGTCTTGAATTATTTTAGTTAATTCCAAAGTAAAGCAAGTATTAATTCACAGGCTGTGTTTTCTGACATTAATTTTATAATAACTATTTACTTAGTTAGTTTTGTATTTCCCTTTGTTTTTATACATTTTAAAATACTACAATTTATTTTTCAGTTATGGAATGTCTTCTTATGTTTTAGTTGGTGATTATAGAATGAATGCATTCTCTAATAATCCAGAATGTTCTCCCTTCTTACTCACTTTGCACGTACTTTCTTTTCTCATTTTCTTCTCAACTCAAACAAACTGTGAACTATATTTTGTTAAGCATATTTATAATATAAAATTTACAATATATGAATAATCTTTATATTAATTTAGTATGACTTTTGATAATTTTTTTACTTTTAATAATTTTATGTCGTTACATTGTGCACAATATTGTCACATTTATTGGTGAAATTATTAAAAATTAAAATAAACTGTCATTGTAAATGCCCAAGAACTAAGTACCCTCTTTCTCAAATAGTAAAATATACTGTAAACTGTATTAATATAAGCAAAACCTTGTATGTAAACATCTCTACCATATCTATACTAATATTATTAAGAGGTGAAATTTTTGTTTATGTAGGGGATAATCTCTGGAACTACTGAACCGATTGAAAAAATAGTTTTACTAATAAAAAGCTACACTATCCCTGAGTAACTTGGGCTATAATAAAATTCATTTTGATAAAAACATATTTTTATTTCAATATTTTTAAAATTAATCAGAATAAAAATCTTAAAAAGCTTAGACTGATGAACCAACACATATTTCTTGAATGTATTTACATTCATTACCATAGCAACCAATGGAATGGAATAAAAGATAAAACAGCTGCTTGCTCTAATATTTTCAATAACAGCTGAGTTCAAACTTTGAAGCAATTATTTTTACTTCTAATTTTTAGGTTAAGTTTTTAATGTAGAACTGAGCCTTGCTGGTTCTTTTAACCTTTATAAGAACTGCTGTTATAAAATAAACAAAATCATTAGGAATATTTAACATTATTTCCCATCTTTGCTTTGGGGTTATTATTAAACCTACACCTTTAAGAAAACATAACATAATGATGTGTGTAGAAGGTTCCAACGGGGTTGGCGGCGGAGCACGCAGGGGTTTCCCTAGTATATATTAAAAATATACATCCAAGAAACGAGAAAAATAAATAACTTGAAAGTGTTGTAATAATTGCGTTTAGTAATTCAACTTCGGCTTCACTACACCAAGCATTACAAATAAAAGTTTAAACTAATAAATTTAAAGTTTAGCAAAAAATACATTATTTCTGATTGCCTTACTGAACTGGTTAATTTTACTATGAATTAACTTTTTTGTATACTTACAGCTCTCAGTCCTTTATTTTTATTTTTTATTTGCTGTCGACGTACGTTTGGCCTTTTTTTATTCAGGCATTACCAAATCTATATTTCATTAGATTTTTACATTCGTTGATGCACGTCTAGTTTATAAAATATTTATAGGTTTAATAATGCCTGAATAAAAAAAGGCGAAACGTACGTCACCAGCAAATAAAAAATAAAAATAAAGGACTGAGAGCTGTAAGTGTACAAAAAAGTAAATTTATAAAAAATAAATATTTCACTTCACAGCTTCCATCCTTGACCAAGGTAAACTCATGTAAACAAAAAAATAATTACTCTTGTAATGAAAACATATTATTTTCAAAGGCCCTTTTATATTTGCCTTTCTACTAAATAAGATTGAACTTTTCCCATGTTGATCGTTATTTAGTGCATTATAAATGAACGTCTTGTTGTCCAACTCTTACGGCTTTGAATTGTTTTAAAATAATGTCTTCAAAAAGCCTCATTACGTGCTGTGGTCATTTTGGAATTCGTCATTCAAGTTTAACTTCTTAAATGATATTCATATTTACTACAGTTAAATATTTTATGTTAAATAAATACCTTATGTTTATAAGACACCGCGAAAGGACATTGTATAAGATAACAACATTTTAAAGCAAATTGTTAGAAATTCCATTAGGAAAATGTCGCGTATTTAAGTTTCATTGAATATTTCGCCACGAAAATGTTTCTCATTCATCATATTATATCAGGTAGCTTTATTTTTGGAAAGAATAACGAATGTAATGAGTTTATGAGAAAATTATTTTTACAGTCTGAAATGTTTAATTTCTAAGTATGTAAGTTAAGGGAGTGTTGTGTGTATACGCAAGAAAAAGTCTGAAGTATTTTTGGGCAAACTTTAAATTAATTGTTAACACAAAAAATTCAACTTTTTTGCCCGAATGTGTACATTTTTTTATATTAAAATGTCACCAACTAAATTAAATGAATCGTACTAAGTAAAATAACTTTTACTCAATAAGTTTTAAAGTCGTATTCTTTAAAAATTTTAAAAGTTCAGATTTTTTAGAGATTTCCATTTCATTTTAGATATATAAGTAATAATTTAGAAAAGTGCAAAGTGAATATTATTGGGATGAATAGAGAATTACTTAATACTTGTTAGAGATTTCCATTTCATTTTAGATATATAAGTAATTTAGAAAGTGCAAAGTGAATATTATTGGGATGAATAGAGAATTACTTAATATTTGATTTGAAAAGTAAGTAATTCAAGGCATTATGGGAGGCAGTGTAATGTTTAACGTAAGAAAAATGTAACAGTTAAAAAATGTTTTTATCAGAAAGAGAAAATGTGCAAAATAAGCATATAAAGTGTTACATCATATATTGATTTTAGACCTGCAGAAATCAAAGTTAAAAAAGTTAAAAAAATATTACAATTTTGAATATGTAGATAGAGAAGAAAGAAAGTACTTACATAGGATAATTTAATTACGAAGTATAATTGCATTGGAGTATAAGGAGATAATTTTTACTTAGAGATAGTTTTAAAATGGAAGATTTCGGTAAAAAGACGTAAAGGTAGACAGGGATTAGGGTTGATTGAAAATATAAAATGCAATAATTATAGTAGCAATACGAATATAATGTAAGAAGATAGAAATGATTGGAAGAGCAGTAAATATGAAAAGAAATTATGATGATATGGTGTAAATGTATTAACTATGATTTTTATTTTGTATATTATATCATTAATAGAGATGAATAGCAAACAACTTTGTAATTTAGATAAGAAACAAAACTTCGAAGTGTATTTTCAGTTTTTCTTATTCCACAGTTAAAGTTTGATTTTTGATAAACAATATGTTATTTAAACATAAAAATTGCTGTTTGTATTAATATGTAATACACAAATTATAAAATTTATGCAAATAAGTAGTGCAAAATTTTTTGTACAGATAGTTTAAATCTGTAATTTTATACAATAGTATAGGGGTGCACATACAAAGGATTACACTTGGAGACTGCCCTTTTATCAAATGCGTATTCTACTAACAATTATAATAATGAAACAAATCATATAAACATATCCAAACATGCTTTGTTAGAGAGTTATTGCTCCTGGAAATTGTGAATGCGATTTCAGCTCCAAATGGCGAATAAATCCTTATAGGCCTATATTATTTCTCAAACGTGATTTTTTTGTCGCTAAGCAATAACTCCCTTAATTATTCATCGAAATTAATTATTCAAACATCATTTTAAAGCTTATGTTCCCCGCTATTGACGAAAATAGACAAACAGCTTCACGTTTTTTTTACAAAAATTGATTAAAAAACTTGTATATTAGACTACGCATGGTCCTAATAAAAGGCGCCATCTATTATCAATCTGTTTAACTAACATGGCAGCTGTTAGATTGTTTACATTCTATATGCAACTATAATCTATCATACAAATTAATAAAACTAAACCGACGTAAATAAATAAATGTAATTTACTTAAGTAAACCAATGCATTAAATAAGGTAAGTAGTCCTAACTTTATTTGGTTATTGAAGTTTCCTGTTTGAATCAGTTTTCTTTGATATGCCATACTATATAACCACTTAATTTACCCAATATGTTTTACATAGTAATTTTAGTAGGGTTTAATTCAACCTATACAGCAGAAATCAAGTTCACAAATTCCAGGGGTCGTAACTTTCTAGGACGAATTTGTGTACTTAGGTTCATATTAACTGTCTGTATTATTTTAATGAAATGAATACATCTATGAAATATGGGCAGATTCCTTATGAAACTCATTTTATATTTGTCGTAATTATTATGTGTATACTTAATTTTAAACAGTTTACAATAATAATATACATAATATTGTCTTACTATGATTGTAGTCCTTCAAATGTAATTTTATTTAGCAATTATACTTTCTTACTATACTATAGTATAGAGAAAGTAGGTATAGTGATCGCAAAAAAATCGATGTTGAGATTTTTGTGGAAATATCCGTTTTGGGAACCCCTGAGTTACAATTAATTAGATACCAATCCAACGACGTACCAATGCAACACAACTTCGTTTGTTTCTTTATAGTGACAAACCAAGTCGTATTTGGATTGTTTCTGTATGTCAACTGATAACCAAACTATGGAAAAACTATGAAAACATATTTTATTTCCAGGCCCTTATCTTGTATTTTACACAAATAGCAATTGAAGTTTAAGATATATATTTTCTACAATACAGAGAAGATCTTACATATAAATACAAATGTAAATGTTAGTTTTTTCAAAATCTTAAATCTCCGAAAGTTCTTCGCCGATTGCTTTGAAATTTTACATCCGTGAAAACAACGGATGAAAATATTCGATATGCAACCAAATTTCAAAATTATCTTGATCAAATAATAAACCAATGAACGAACTCTTCAATTCATATACAAATCGAATTTTTTGTAAGTACTACTGTGTTTAACTAGGGATCGCAAGTTAAATCTATCAATCCCTCCCTAATAGATACGAGATTTCAGAGTTGTATTCACAGTGCATTGCATGCCAACCCCCCCATCCCCCCGTATTGGGAGTATTTTCAATACACAATGCATTGCGTCTATTCTGAAATACTAATCCAATATAAATTTGTTTAAAAAGGTTGTATCTCTTATCATAAAATTACAGGGCGCTATTATAACATATATTACCACCGAAAAAGGCATTACGTTAGAATAACATAAATAATTTACAAGTGGATTCAAGAAAACGTTTATTCCTAGAATAGCTTGTTATGAATAGCATTTTTAAGGACGAATTACAGAAAATTACTAAGTACAAATTCTAAGAACTTTGCTGGTAGGAATGCATATTCCTATACCTGATTAACTGTAAACTTTAAACGCATTGGAGTAATTACTTGATAATGAAACACCATCTACAATATACTCGTTTCAGTAAATTAACAACACACAAATTGATGATTTGCAAAGTGGAAATTAGTTTGAATTCAAACAACAATGCACGAGATAGTAATTTTGAAAACACCGTCGTTGTTAAATGAATGCGTGGGCTAAGGTTTAATTGTGCTAATGAACAAAGGTCACTAATGATAGTCGCAGATGGTCCCTCACCAGATGCAAATTAAGGGGTAATAATTAGTCTTTCAAAGCAAGTAAAATGAAAACATATTTTAGACTTATTGTCAAGAGTAATTAGTAATGATACGTAGGATATTATTGTTCGTAATTTAAATTAAATTACTGTAAAAACAGTAAGTATCGCTTTGAAATAATTGTTTTACCAACGCTAATATTGTTATTGACTTATGTTTCATAAATGTTGATTAATTACAAGGCTCTGATTGATTACAATTAATTCATTTATTGCTAATACAATTAAATTTCAATTAAATTTTACAATATTTTTGTGCTTGGAAATAGTTTTGATGATTTAGACTATAGCGCATGCATTCGTGATTTTGAAATAAAGTTTTATGTTTAAATATACGACTTTAAAAACAAAATGTAACATGTAGATCGAAATTCTACGTTTACAGTTTGATTCGCAAAGATGTGCAGAAACTTCGGGAGCTCATGTAAAAGTCAAGAAAAAAATTATATAAACATAAGTTCGAAAATTTTTCGTTTTCCAGATATCTGTCATTTTTTTAAATAAAATAATTCGTATCTAGAGAAAATTTTGACTGATTGAGTTCAAACTTGGCATAAAGTTTAATCTAAGAATGATATATCTAAAGAAGGTGGCTGTTCCAAAATTTTAAACGTAAATTACTCAAAAAACCGTACATTAAACAAAATACATTGTCAGGATACCTTTCTTGTAGACCTTTTAATTACATATCGGGGGGTGCAATAATCAAAACAATCGGACGAAGGATAATAGTTAAGTTGTGTGTAATAATTGCTTTGTTCAACCCGGCATCCTATACCAACACAGTAAACACAACAATATTTTATGTACATAATATGCTGTTATTATCTTTAACATAGCTATTATCCTAAAGGTAACCACAGTGGAATTATTTCAACACTAGTTTTTCTAATCGGGATGTCCGCTAACTTTGTATTATTTAGACTTCAATTATTTTTCGTTTGTACAAGTTTTTTTCTATCCCAATGGTTTATTTTGGCCTCTACTTGGATTATTTTTTTGGATTCAATTTTGTATTTGTTTGACTAAATATGTTCGCCTACTTTCGATTTATCTACGTGTTCTTTATAGATAATGGCAAATGAACGAACAAACTTTGTACACATTTGAACGATCCATAATTATAAACTAACTTAAAAAACAGAAGTATGTTTTATAAATCCATATAAAGATTTCTAACTCTAGTTGGATCTTATTATTATCGTACTATATACTTATTAGATCTAAACTAATATTATAAAGAGGTAAAATTTGTTTGTGTGTATGTAGGGGGTAATGTCTGGAACTACTGAATCGATTGAAAAAATAGTTTTACTACTGAAAAGCTTCACTATCCCTGAGTAACATATCCTAGAATTAGTTTTGATTTAAGGGTTGAAACAACCCCCAAAAAATTATAATGCATTGTTATACTTTCCTTAAAGCTAGAGCAATGAATTTTGTACATTTATTTCTTACAAGATACACATAAAAAGTCAACTAGATTTTCATTTTTTCGCGTGTAGCTAAGGGCGAAAATGTGATAACAACCCCTAAAACAATAAAAATGTATCGATATATTTTCCTTAAAGTTAGTGATGTGAAAGTTTTTACATTTATATCTTACAAAATACATAAAAAAAGTATCATAGATTGACATTTTGTCGCGTGCTGCTAAGGGGTGAAAATGTGGTAAGAACTCTTATAAAATTTTTTACTTGTTATACTTTCCTTTTAAAACTAGGGAATAAACCCTTCAAAAATTAAGGAACTTAAAAATAAAAAACCATTGTGTTACACTATAATTAAAAATAAATAAAACATATTAGAATTTAATAGTAGGGTTTTAATTTAATATGAAATAACCTGTTTGCATTTGCTTTGACGCGAGTCACCGCGGGGGTTGGTGAGCGAAGCGAGCAGTGGTGGAGCCCTCTAGTCTTAAATAAAGATTATTTTTTTAAATGGTTAATCAAAAATTCTTAATTCAAAATATTCATTCACTGTAATAGTTTCGTACCAATGACATAATTAAATAAATATTCAGAATTAGCTCAGTTAACTAAAGAAACTGTTCAGAACGTTTGTCTGCAAAGAGAGATAAATTATTCTTGCAACTTGCATTATATTCACGTCGCTGCTTGGGTAGTACTAGGCCACTCTCTGAGATGCCGCAAATTTTCTCATTTCTTTATTTATCTCTTCTCAGACGTCTGTCTCGTTATAGAGCTTGTCTCAAACAAACTTGCCCTTCATTATTTTATAAGACTACAAGAGAGATTAAAAAACATACAAATGAGATTCTTGGCAATCGTATCAATAGCAGCACATCTTTATTTAAAAAAAGTAAAAGTTAGTAAATAATTTCAAATAATCACACTCGTTAAGCCAAATTAAGTTAAATTCGTACACTGAAAAAACAAAATTAAAAAATAACATAACCTTGTGATAAATTCATAGTATGCCACTTTCTTCTGTAGCTTATAACTATGTTATTTATGTTATTGCTAGTTGCGAAAAAAAACCAATTTGATTTATAAAAAATGCAATTGTGTGCTTTACCAGGCGATGATAACCACCTAGGGTTTTCGCCTTTAAATAAATAATAAAAAATAAAAAAATAATAAACGGGAGAAGTGTAAACACTTTTTAACACAGCTTACGAATGAGAAAGCACAATGTTCATTTTTGAACACAACTTACGAAATGAGTAAGCAAAATGTTAATTTTTTTAACACAACTTACGAAATGAGCAAAAAAATGTAAATTTTTTAACACAACTTACTACGAAATGAGGAAGCAAAATGTTAATTTTTTTTTACATAATTTACGAAATGAGGAAACACAATGTTCATTTTTTAACATAACTTACGAAATGAGGAAGCAAAATGTTAATTTTTTTAACACAACTTACAAAATAAGGAAACACAATGTTTATTTTTTAACACAACTTACGAAATGAGGAAGCACAATGTTAATTTTGTAACACAACTTACGAAATGAGGAAGCACAATGTCCATTTTTTAACACAACTTACGAAATGAGGAAGCACAATGTTCATTTTTAAACACAACTT
>JAGFPH010001182.1:255231-285897 GCA_018207615.1 Philaenus spumarius
TGGAGGAGTACTTCGGCTCATAGCCTCTGGGTGCCTGGGATGCATTTGGTATTCAGGATTACGACTTATATAATTGATTAATATGAGCTAACATATGTGTACATGGTTCACTGTGTCTTAATTTGTTTGTATTTTATAAAATTTCTATCTTGTGTATTTGTATTGCTTGTTATGCCTCATGGTTCTACTTGTATTTAAGATAGTACAACTAAAATGTATACCGCAGCATTATTGAATATGTAAGCCATAAATGATGCAAATCTAGTTCATAATACTCTATAGGCCTAATGTATTGTATAAAATACCACACGTACGAGTCAACATTTAGTGTGTCAGTTTGTTCCGCCTAGAAAATTTAACGTACAGAGTGGCAATTCAACATTCATCATGGGTTGGTCGCACACACAGAGTATAGTTGCATATTAGGCTACTATTTGATCTGATGATTAAGATTTTTTTTTAAATCTTGGCAATTAATACTAACTTTTATCAAATACTGTAGCTTTTTATAAGAAATGGCTATTTATTTAAGTTAATAACATTTATTTAATTTTGAAACATTGTTAAATATTGTAGAAATTTATCATAAGCAAGTTTACTATTTGACCCTAAGCTAACCTATGGCAACAGAAAGGCAAGAATAATTATTAGAAAAAACCTAAAAGGTTCTAACCTATAGTACTTAGTCACGATATGTTTACCTGTATTCAACATTTAACAGTAGAATGTAAAACAACGTCGTTGTCTGCAAAAATATTATTCTAGGGTCGAATAGTAAACCTTCGCCTATCATACTGTGACATGGATTTGGATATGTAGAATATTTAATTCTATTTAATAACCGTTCAGTTAGCTATTGTTGTCATAGTATAATTTTATACCAGACAAAAATGCACTACTTATATGTTTCTCTAGACTATCAAACATCACAGTTTAGAAATTGTATAAATAAGTTACTATAGGCCTACTAAAAAGAAAGAAGTAACAAGTGACCGCGCGTGCAGTAGAGGTTTAAAAATCCTTATTGTAGGTCTAATTAGGCACCTTGTGTTTTGCCCTTGATTATGCAAGTTTTGGAAGGAATTTACAACCAATAAACCATAAAATAGTTAATATATAAACATTTTTGTTTTGAAAGTAGAAGCTGCAAAACCACTTTCCAGGAGATTTTCCCAGGTATCAGTACTAGTGCAACTAAACGTGACCACAAGTAGGCTACTGATATAAACACAAAAAACTTAACTTTTTCTTGTAAATATAAGGGATCTATAGCCTACACTTCACGGATGGCGGGAATCAATTATAAACAGTACTATAAGAAATTACCAAACCAAAAGTTGTTTATGAAAATAAACATTGAAAACTTTAGCTATAATTTTCAGGCAATCGCCAGATAGAATACAGTAACAGCTTTCGTACAACATAGCCAAATTTGTCTGGAAGTAAGAAGTGCTACCATTATATATATATGTTTAGAAACTAAAAACATACTGTTATCGCCAAGGTTAAATTAAAACCTTGTAGGTTAGAACCTTTTAGGTTTTTCTTATTATTATTCTTGAATTTCTGTTGTCAATTGCCATAGGTTAGCCTAGGGTCGAATAGTAAACTTGCGCCGTTTTAAGTATGAGATAAAGGGCTTTCGAAAAACAAAAACATGGCTTATTTATTTGCGACCAATAAATTTATTCTTTTATGATGAAGTTATGTTCAATTTGGAAAAGTTAATCAAGTTGAGTTTATAGTGTTGGCGCAAATTTGCTACACAACCCTACGACAATAGAAATGTAAGAATAAAAAAATTGCCTAAAGATATAACTTATAGTCTTTAGTCACAGTATCTTTACCTGTATTCAACATTTAACAGTAGAATGTAAAACAAGCCGAGGGTTGTATAGTAAATTTACGCCGTAGTGTCTATTCATAGCATTTACCCTATGTTGTTTTTACGGTTCGTTGTTATTGGGGTTTTAAGAAAGTTTTGTAAAGTTAGTTTTAAGATTAAACTTTTATGGTAATTAATTAATGGCTACCACTTCTTTCTTAGATTTTACAAAACTATATAAACCAACAATTTTGCAGTAGGCCTACGCTATATTTTTCAATGTTGTTAAAACTTGTTTTGATGTCTTTTATATATTTTGTTTGAAAGAAATTATAAATATTATAGGCCTAGTTTAACGTAAAAATAACAGGCCTATAAAATTAAGAAAAAGACTAGTGCAGATTATTGAAATTAGGTTTTGCCTGCTAAATGATTTAACAAAATGTAGGCATTGAGGTTAGATAACACTGCCTTTAAATATAGCCTTCAAATTCATTTCTTACAACATTGACAACTGCTAAAGAAAATATTCACAAAGTAAACTAATTTATTTATTTAAATTTATTTTCATGATCTTCGCCAATATTGAATCAATGAAATCTGAGTCCAATATAGATTCAAGAACAAACAAAACAAATGAATGAAGTTGTTGTTGTTAGCCGGTAGCACTTAGCACTAGCAGAAGGTATTTTCTCAATTTTGTTTGGGATATTTAAGTCACAGAGAAGAATTTCACAGGTCCGGAATATGTAGGATTTTTGGCAAAAGTATTATAGTACATTTAATGCCTGTATAACACAAGTAAATGTATTTTTGCAACAACTCTTCAATTTGCATAATTTTGTATAAACTTATATATTCGTCAAACGTCAGTTGTTAGAAATTGCCTCCAGAGGCAGTTATTTATAATTGACATATATGGAAGATGGATGCAGAAATTATTAAAATTTCGAGATAAATAAATAAAGAGTATATACACATTTTATGGAATATAAACATTAAACAGATTATTCTAGAGATATATTCCAATAGGAATGAACCCGTGAAAATAAATTTAATGCGATATATTCCACTTCTAAAGTGGAAGCATTATCTCATAAATTTTTAATGTGAAGCAGTTACTAATAAATGCTATAAATATATATATATATATATATAACCAAATACCATTCACTGACTGAACTGAACACTTAAAAACAATACAATTACGTTAAAAAGACTGAAAATACCAACCACCACGATCAACGCCGTACGGGTCAGCTAGTATATAATATAAAAAAGTTTATATAAATTAAAATTTCAAATAATAATTAAAACAATAAAGCTTTGGAGTGTTTATAAAAATACAACAATATGATACTACTGAAGTTAGTGCAATCGGCAAAGGAATGAGCCGATGAAAATTAGTTCGTGGGTCCGGTACTCCTAAAATCGAGAAACCCATTGATAAGTCAAGTGGCTCTAGATCCGGTCATTTTCAAGATAACAAGCTGAGACTCAGCATAAATGTTTATCTATACTAATATTATAAAGAGGTAAAGTTTGTTTGTTTGTTTGTATGTAGGGGGTAATCTCTGGCACGACTGAACCGATTGAAAAAATAGTTTTACTAATAAAAAGCTACACTATCCCTGAGTAACATAGGCATAACATTCATTTCGATAAAAACCTTTTTTTATTTCAATATTTGTAAATTTATTTGGAAAAATTCTTATGTTAAGCCTAGAATGATAAACCAACACATGTATTTACATTTATTACCATAGCAACCAATTGAATAAAATAACATAAATAATATAGCTGTTAGCTCCAATATTTCCATTAACAGCTGATTTCAAAATTTGAAGCAATTATTTTTGTATTTCTAGCTTTTAGGTTATGGTTTTAAGGCTCGGCTCTCCACATTCAAAACTACGATATTGGGTACCAATTTCAATGTTAAATAACCAAAACATACCTTCACTATTAAAAATTAAGCTTGTGCTGTTTTTGTTAAAAAACTAAAGCTGTATTTTTTTCTTAAAGTAAAATAAATTGTGGGTGTTGATTACTAAGGATTTTTGCAATATCTCTTTTTGCAACTGAGTAAAAAATTTATAAAGTTTACTATTTTTTACTGTTTATATCATACGTTTATGAAAACAATAAAACGGTTTCTGAAAATGTATTCGGCAATCAACATCCGCATATGACAGTACTTCAAAATGAAACCAAATTTTTTAATTTATTTCACGAATTAACGGAAAAAAATTACTTATTCTGTAGCATTGCTCTTATGGGAATAACATTCAATATGCCGGGCAGGGAAGCGCCCCCTTAACGTGTAGAGCTGAGCCTTGCTGGTTCTTTTAACCATTGGGGGTTGGCGTGCGGAGCACGCAGGGGTCTCCCCTAGTAATATATATTTTAACTCCTATGTCAAGTTTCAATGTGATGTATTAAAATTCAGCCAATTTAAATTGATCCAACGCTTCATATATGAATGAGATGTCCCCTTTTATTGATTTCCCCTGCTGCAAAAACATACCTGCATTATCGATTTTTTTCCAGAAAAACCATTGCTCGAACGAAATAATTACATATGATCTTTTTTATTGAAAAATACTTCCCCTACACGGTGGTATTTTTAATTTTTATTTATATTTATCCCAGCTCAAAATATTAAGGAATATCGGAAAAATATGTTAATTGATTTTTTTTCGACTTTGGGAAATCGATAGATTGGTAATCTTTTACTTTCTCCCCCTATACCATAGTATATGGAGAAAGTATTTTATTCGTCAAAATTTTCGAGTTTGAGTTTTTGTTGGAAATAGCCTATCCGTTTTGGGTTCCCCTGAACCTAAAAAAGTGGTTTTCGGAGTGATGTCTGGGTGTGTGTCTGTATGTGTGTCTGTGTGTCTATGTGGATGTTATCAGACCTAGAGCCTAAACCAGTCGTCCGATTTTGATGAAATTTGGTGTGGAGGTACTAATCCACGGTATCTCCAGGCGTTTTTTACATTTTTGTGAATTTTTTATTTATTTTTTAAGGGTAATTTTCCCATAAAAACCCTTAAAATAACGGAAAAATACATTTTTCTAAAACACGGCTCTAACGATTTTGATTAAAATTGTATAGTTTATTAGGGAACTAAAGTACTATAAACTGTAAAATTTTAATAAAAATCGTTCGAGCCGTTTTTGAGAAAAGTTGGGTTTTCCGTTATTTTATGGATTTTTATGGGAAAACAACTTTAATACAAAATCACCTCTCCTACCCCAACCTACAAGTCACCGTGAATCTGTTTAATAATTTAAATATGTTTGTGAGAAAGTATGTGCCAGTTCCTGGTACCGTTTATTTTTATATTAATCTACATACTTTAAGGTACTTATAAAAAAAATCAGCCGTATTGAAAATTACTGGTAGTTATAACCTACACCGACTGGGCTATTAGGTTTGTTTATAGATCAGAGGTTATACTGGAAAATGCATGTTGTTAAATTGAAACAACAGTTATTTGTCAGTCTTCGTAGTTTATATCTTTTAAGAAAAGTATGTCCTTTAAGGATGACTAAAAAATGTACCGTGCCTTAGAAGAGTCCAGAATTTAGTATGGTATTGAATGTTGGGGCGGCCTTTACTTTCAAAATATTAGACCAATAGTTATACAACAGAAACACCTCATAAGGTGCTTATAGGTTCAAAGCCCCTAGAATTCACATTTTTTGCCACTGTCTAGGCAGTTAAGACTTCTTCCTTTCAGACATTTATATATTTTTAAAGTATTGAAATTATTTTATCTCAGAAGTGGGCTGAATTTATCTGATGAGAATGTATTGCAACAAAGACTGCGGTCTAAATATAATTGACCTTTGTCTCGTCCTTTCAAAGAAGCTTTTGTGAAATTCTATTTGCATTCTGCACCAAATATTTTTAATAGGATTCCCGCGTTTTTAAAAGACACGAAATCCAAGACTAAATTTGTAACGCGACTAAAAACCCATTTATTTTCTCTGGATGATGTGGAGTGTTTCTTTTAAGTGCTTGTTTGATGTTGGTAAATCCTTGTCATTCGTTGATTCTTGCTGCTGGTGTTGGTTTTTTCGTTAGGAGTATAATTTTATAACCACGTCTACAGGCTACTCTGTTAAAAAAACGCGAACATTTTTGAATTTTATTGTATATTTCTTTTTCAATTAAGGGTCGGCTCTAGCTGTCGGCCATGTTGGCTGACGCTCCATAACACCAATGTTAAATTAAAATCCAAATGTTTCCTTTATTTTTGGTCGGAAAATTATAAACGATATGTCATTTTAAAGCTATATAGTCAATATGCATGAAAATATCTTTTTCAAAACTAAGAAAAATATTTTGTTTAATATTTATTAACAATTTAAAAAATTTAATTTTAATATTTTTTATGTTGTCACTATTAATTATAGCGAAAAACTACCAAGACATTCGCATAAAGAATTTCGTCCCCAAGAGTTTGATATTTTTTTTTTAAATGCTGTTTGAACAATTTCGAGTTTTAAATGGATTTAGGCTGAGCAATGTCCGTGTAACCTACCGTCGCTATAGGGTGATTTTAAATATTTTTCTACGTTGTAACTATTAATTATAGGAGCGAAAAATTAACAAGCCATTCGGATGAAGAATTTTGTCCCCAAGAGATTGGTATTTTTAAAAAAACGCTATTTAAATAATGGTGGGTTTTAAACGGATTTAGGATGAGCAATGTCCGCGTAACCTACCGCCGCTATAGGGAGTCGCAGGTTGCTTTCTGTTTTACTAGAGCCGACCCTTAATAATGCATTTCATAAATTCCGCCTTTTTATTTGATCTAATAGCACTTTATTTATTTTTAAAATTATTATAGTCATGTTGGCACATTAGGAGTTTGATTTAGTTCTTCCGTTGGAAAGTCCGAAACAGGATGAGCCTATTATAGGGTTTCCTACATTTTTTATATATATATATTGAAGTCAAAACTTCTATAGGCGCACCGCGTCCAAAACTTTTAAAAATGTTGCTGACGGTGAATCGGATTTTACCGGCAAGTTCTACTATATATAGTACACATGTGTATATAGCAGAGTATATACCTTGGTAATACCTCAAAAATCGAAATTTGTGCTTCCTCATTTCATAAATTTTGCTAGCATGGTTTATTTGGTAATACCTCTGAAATGGACCTTGAGCTTCCTTATTTTGTAAGTTGTGTTATTTTTTGCTAGTCACATTTAAAATTGAAATCTAAAAAATTTTAAATAACATAAGCAAGATTGTCTTTATTCAAGACAGTTTTCACTTCTGTCTGCAATCCCAAGGCTGCTTTCTTTGATTGTTTATTGTTTCTTTTAGTTTCGAAAGTTTAGTTTTTAGGTTAATTTTGATATTCAATTGTAAATGTTAACTGTATTGTATTATCTCTATGAAAAATTACGATTCTTTCTTCTTTTCTTTCTGTTTTTCGTCTCTAGTTTTAATTACCACATTTATCATGTCTTTCATTGTTATTCCGGAGTCCCTTCTGTTTGTCTTGTGTATCATAGTTGTCCAGAGCCAGTTTTAAGTGCATGGAGATCAATAATGTCCAGTATCTAACAGTCTAACAACATGTTGGCCTGATTGTGAGTATATAGTGGTTTTCCATTGAGGTTTCTTAAAATAAGCAAACGTACCGAGATGATTCATTTTGTCTCCAGTAGACACAGGCCCTCATTACTTTCCTTAGGACTTGCTGGTTCCGAATGCGTATATATTTGGTAACTTCAGCATTGTACGGTATTTAAACACACAAGACATGAATGGACTCACAAAGATTTAAAACCAAACATTCACCCTCCTCCTTCCTTATCAGTTTGATAAGGCTCCGGGCTTGGGACCGGAATGGCGGAGTTAAAATGTTCAAAATTTTATAATATGTTATCTATCTAAACTGAATTGTTTGGAATAGCTTAAAACACGTTAAATGTGAAACATTGTCTAACGTAGTCTGAATTGTACGGTCAAAGTTACCTATGCAGAACTCTCCGTAGAGCGAACCGACAGTTTATACACTTTGTTTCGACGGAAACCACACTATTTTATTTTTCAAGTGAAAACTTCTTTAGGCGAGTTTGGCACTTTTTGTACGGAGAAAAACGATTGAATTTGCGTCACCGTCATCATCATCATCATCATCATCGCACGGACACGCTTTTTTAAAAGCTCCGTCACATCTCCGCAATTATTTAAGGTGCCGTCACATCTCCGCAAATGTTTCAGGCTCCATCGCATCTCCGCAATTCTTTAATGCTCTATCGGATCTCTACAATTATTAAAGGCTATGTACCATCTCCGCAATTATTTAAGACACAGTCGCATCCCCGCAATTATTTAAGACTCCGATGCAAATCCTCAATTATTTAAGGCTCCATCGCATCTGTGCAAGTATTTAGGGCTCCGTCGCATTCCGCAATGATTTAAGGCTCCATTACAAAACACTAACATAGGCATTAAAAAAAAAATACTTCTTAATAACCAGAAAATAAAGTTAACTATATGAAGCTAAAATGTTCTGACAGAAGTCCCTTGGCTGCCTGGAATTTTTTTTATGTCAGGTAAGTCAAAAAATGCTACAGTAGTCAGGACTATTATTACAAATAAAAAATGTAATGAATATATAATCTTTGTCTAGAAGTTTTAAAATAAATAATACTCGCTTTGGTTTTTCCCATTTAGCATTTTTTTTTGCAAATCCCAAAACTAAATAAGCACATTAAAAATAAATGTTGTTAAAAATGGATTAACATGTTGAAAACGTCTTTAGAAAGTTATAAAGTTGGACATTGGTAAAAAATTATATCACTAGCAATGTTTGATAAAATTTTGAGTTCTATGAATGAAACTGATCAGTGATAGTAAATATGTTACAGGAAAAGTATGCCAAGGTAAAGTCGACTCTTACTGGTCTTTTCAGTAAAAGTTGATTAAAAGCGAAAACTGATTAATTTTGATTAACATTTAATAGTCAGAGTTGACTATACCTAGGGAAAGTATACTCTTACTGACTTGAGTTAGTAAAAGTTGACTTTTTGCAAAGAAACGGTCTACTACCAAAACAACAAATAAAAAAGCAAACCTTTATAATACAAAGAGAGATAAAAAATGTTTATAATTTATTACAGCAAAGATTTGTAACACTTTGAGTTGCAGAGCACATATTTCTTCTTACACATGCACTTCTTGGATTTGCATTTAGTGTTGAAAGAGCAATTGAAAATCCATCTCCACTTACGAATGATTGTGAAGTTGCAACAGTAATCAAAGCTATTGTTTTATCCATCAGCTATTGTCTAACCTAACCTGAATCCTTGGTCACTATTGCACTACAACAAATAAACGAGTAATGGCGACTGCCTGGAGGGGATAATCAAAACAAAGATATTGTTGTATTGTGGAGCAATATCTCTGAATCAACTTTTACTAAACCACAGCAGGCATAGTTAACTTTTACTAGGAAAAGTTGATCTGTTTATTTTCAATCAACTTTTACTGATACTTTTAGTAAGAGTTTCCTCTTCCTAGGCAGAGTCAGCTCTCCCTAACAATCTACTTTTCCTGAAACGTATATAATAAGCACGAATTGTTTTACAAGCTATTTTGTTTGGGTGTGTCTACAAAAATGTTATAAGTATTTCAATGGGTATATAAGGAAACTACAGCTCTGGTATGGTGCGGATATAGTGTCAGATACTTCGAAATGAAAATGAGCTTAGGGAAGGATGCTTATTGCTGTTCTCGCTTTTTTAAACAACCTACACCAGTTTTTTTAGTGAAGGGTGTTATACAGACGGCATAGACATTCAGCTCAGAAAGGCATTTTGATATCGTAGATACATTCAATATTTATTGCAAAACATGAAATCCAAGAGTATATTTATTGAAATTGAAATTAATGGTTTTTAGAAAAGGTGTAAAACTTTGATAATAAACCAATTAAAATTAAGTACAGGCACTTTTGGCTTAATGTAACTGTAAACTTACTTAAGAGAGCCATAGTAGGAATAGTATTAGTAGTATATTATCTAAAATTATCGGTTATAAATATACTCTGCAAAACGAACATGTTTCCAAGAAGTTCAGATGGCAACTGTATGTTATGCAGCACAGATTTGGGGAAATCGAGAATGCAACAGTTTTGAACAAATAATTTGGTGTTTTATAAAGAAAATAATTATGTTTAACATTAAAAATACAACTAGCTACGCAACTTATACAGAATCGCGGATGGATAAGTTGTGTTTATGTACATTAAAGCTACATAATATGGAGTATTTGTTTTAAGAATATCCCATGACGGAGGTCATGTTACCAAAATTATAAATAAGCAAAATTGCAACTAAAGAATTCACCCTAAAGAAATATTTAATTCTTTTAAAAAGCTGGCTTTTGGGCATAGATTGTGTTGGAGGTTTTGGTATAGGAATACATTACTATTTTAATTTTATTTGGATGCGTGGGAAATGAGTGTAAGAGATGTGCTAGGGGTATGGAAGTTGTTTTCTTTGTGTTTCTTTTTAAATGTTAAACTTGTAGCTACGAATGTGTATATGTAGGTATGAAAGAGGGCGTGTGTGGTTTATTATGGTATGTGAGTGTGTGTTACGTATGTGTACTCTTAACTAAGTTATATTTATCTTATGAATGCAGATCTTAGGCCTAATTATCACAGAACAAATTATTCTTCTTTTTCTTTTATTTGCAATGTTTTTAATAAATTTTAAATTTAATTTCGATTTATTAATAATTTAACTGCTTCCGATGGAGGCTGCATTATTTCATTTCTTTTTTCTTTTCTTCTTCTTAAATTTTTCTTTTGCTGTTTATACTAAGTTTATCTTGTTTTAGGACTTAAAAGTAATATTGTTTTCCTTTTTGTGTATTTTATAGTAAGTAATGTATTATTGTGTCACATTTCAATTTATTTTGCTAGTTCTGTTGTTAAAAAGAGTTTCTTTTGTTATCTAAAACTCTTTTTATTTTGTATGTTTTCCTTAATGTAATAAAATTAATTAAAACAAAAATTGTCGTTAGGGTATTTCTATGTACACAGAATGGGAAAAAAATAGGGATTAATATTAACTAGAAAATAATTTAGAACTGTATAATAAAACAGCCGTAATTTTAAAAAACATAAAAATTAAAGAAATTTATTAATTAAATAAGTACAGCACACTAAAACCAGTTTATATTAGCAGCTCAAATTTAACATATCACACAATTTATTTAAGTTTATATTTCATTCTGGGGGAACAGCTGTTTTAGTGAAATCATGATGGGTCCATCATTAAGTTGAGAGAAATAAAATTGGCGCTTTGAGGAATTACAGAATTAATTAATCTAAATTATAAACTGCAGGTTCAAGGTAGAAATTATTTATGTCCTTTATCTAATATGAGAGTAATTGAAGACATATATCACGTTGTAGCACTACATTGGTTTAGTTTAGAAAGGCTTGTTTTAATAAAATACTTCTTGATAAAACGGACAAGGAACTTAATGAATATTCAAGATAGGAGCTTGCTAAGTAAATGTCTAGAATAATTTCAGCACTTTAGATGGATCATGATAATTTTTTTTTTTAATTTATAATCTTACAATACTTATGTTAAGTATACTTTATAAGTCATTTATAGATGCGTGAGCAAATGTTGTATATTTGATCAAAATATTTTATATTTTTTAAATTTATTTATAACTTCTTCCAGAATCAATACATATACAAAATATCATAACACATCTATAGCTATTTTATACAGTCAAGGCCGTAGCCAAGGAGGGCTAGAGGGTCAATCGCCAACCCCCCCCCCCCCCGAAATCCCTAAATTTAGTAGTAAAAATTAATACTAGGTTTAAAAAGTGCAAATTAAACTATAAAACAGACAACACAGCAGAGGATCCAGCAACATATTTACATCATTGTGCATTGCATGCATACTGATATTTATATTTACTTGATTAAACTACAACGTACAATACACATGCATGCAGTAGGTTACAGCCTTACTCTCTTGTGAGCTTGATCTCATCTATTAAATAAGAAAACTATGAAGGTTCAACAAAAATACTTTACCCTAATAAAATACGCAATGCATTGTGTGTTGAAAATTTTCCCAATAAGGGGGTTGGCGTGCGAAGCACGCAATGCTCTGTGCATTGAAAACTCTGCCAATACGGGGGTTGGCGTGCGAATCACGCAATGCATTGTGTGTTGAAAATACTCTCAATAAGAGGATTGGTATACGAAGCACGCAATGCTCCTTGTATTGAAAATACTCCCAATATGGGGTTGGCGTGCAATGCACTGTGCTTCGGCTGCTTCTCATAGTGTTGAGTGTCAAACTCACATGTGCTTAGCATTGAAAAAACAAGAACAAAGAAAAATTCCCGGCTCCAGTAAAGGCATTGCTTTGGGGATAGCCGTTCATACGTTTTGCGAAACATAAATATGACAGCAGTGATACAAAAAATAACCAACAAAATTGGGTATTTTGGGGGTAAGTCGAAATTTTTTAATGAGAACTCCTATCGAGTGGCACCTTATTTTAAAGGTCTTGATAAAAGAAGAAGATTGGCTCAAACCGGAGGTCTGTATGTTGACTCTATCCAACATAACGGCCAATCACAGTAATAATTTTTCCTCATTAAAATAACATCAACAATGTTGAAGACGTAACATCTGTTATTGTTTTGTGATGGTTTCATAAAGTAGGTCACCCAATCTACGTTATAAAACATAGTAATTAGGAGTCGACATTATGTAAAGTATAATCTTTAACATTTTGATGTCATTTAAATGGGGAAAAATTATAACTTTGATTTTCCATTGTGTTGGATAGAGTCAATATACAGACCTCCGGTTTGCGCCAATCTTCTTTTATCACGACCTTTAAAATGAGGTTTCACTCAATAGGGGTTCTCATTTAAAATTTTCAACTTGCCCACAAAATACCCCATTTTTTGGGGAGGGTTTGAAATTTACCATACACCAAAAAACTCAAATTTTTGGTCATGTTAACAATCGACAAAGCAAATCTGTCTATTTCCATTAATAAAAATAATAATAGGGGTGGGGGACTTTTAAGACACCCGGTATATAAACAATTGTACATAATTTGACAGTGAAACATATATTATTATTATTAGTATAAGTATAGTTAGTGCTAACTATAGTTAGTAGTAATATAAATACAAGTTTAGAGCCACCATCTTGAAACGGGAAAAAGTATATTATAACTTCATTATACAAATTTATACTTTTAAAACGCCTGTAACACTTGAGCTAGCCTATATTTACTACTAGCTGACCGGTACAGCGTTGCCCGTGGTGGTTGGTATTTTCAGTCTTTTTAACATAATTGTATTCATTTTAATTGTTCAGTCAGTGAGTGGTATTTGGCTTTTGTATATATAGATCTTAAATAATAAAAGCACTATTGTCATAATAATAAAAGATCTGAAATTATGATTTTAGTAACTTTGATCCCACAAACCCCTCCTGAAATTTCGAATTTTTTCATACCCTTTCTTAGTGAGCACCTATGGCCCTAGAGGAAGCTACATACCAAATGTCATTCCAACCCGTTCGGTAGTTTTGAAGAAATCGTGATTTAATAACTTTTATCCCCCCAAACGGCCCCTTAAATTTCTAATTTATTTAAACCCTTTCTTAGCGAGCGCCTATGGCCCTAGAGGAAGCTACATACCAAATTTCATTTCAATCCGTTCGGTAGTTTTGAAGAAATTGTGATTTAATAACTTTGATTCCCCCCGAAACCCCACCAAAAATTTCGAATTTTTTCAAACCCTTTCTTAGTAAGCACCTACGAACATAGAGGAAGCTACATACCAAATTTCATTCCAATCCTTTTGGTAGTTTTGAAGAAATCGTGATTTAATAACATTTATTCCCCCAAGCCCCCTAAAATTTCGAATTTTTTCAAATTCTTTCTTAGTGAACACCTATGGCCCTAGAGGAAGCTACATACCAAATTTCATTTCAATCCGTTCGGTATTTTTTGAGAAATCGTGATGAGTGAGTCAGTGAGTGAGTGAGTGAGTCAGTGAGTGGTATTTCGCTTATATATATATTTCGCTTGTATATATATATATATATATATACAGATTTAAATTATTTTAAAACGACCCCCTACTTCCATCATAATATATCTTTTATTGCAATAAACAAACTAAATATTTAGACAAATCGAAGGAACTGACGCAGAAAATATTTCAGTATAAGTCATGTACCTAGTTAATTAATAAACACAATAAACTGCGTGTTTGGAAGTGTTGTGACAAAAAAACGTGCGCTAACATCTGAAACATGCGCATTATCGTAAAGCCTCACTAAAAGGATAATAAAAGAAACAATAGTAAATGTACGGACACTCCAATTACCTTACTTTGCAGAAAACGGTAGTTTGGAAAAGTTCTACTAGTTTATTTGCCGACTTGCACAACAAGGAACTGCTGACGGGCCCAACTCTTAAACTCAGCCAATTATACACTTCTCTATTTACGGACAAAGGCTACCCTGTTGTCCTTTCTCTTATGTACAAAAGTAATACATTTATTATCTGTTTATTTTAAACTGATATAATTTAATTACCTCAATGTGGATACTTTTGTTAACATCTGTATTACACCCAACTAGATGACGAGTTGTAAAAATAAATGGAGCTGTATGAAAACCGACAGAGGAGTACAAAAAAGTTATGTATTAATTATCATTGAGGAAACAGACTGTCGAAGAAAAATTATAATCACTTTCTTTTTAATGTTTGTAATGAAACATACTCATGGAGTGGTGTACAATACGTTCCAATGTATTGTTGAAATATTTACAGAATATTTGGCTACCATAAAATCAGTCTCCATGTCTAACATAGAGCGCGAAGTATTGGGAATGTATTAAAAACTGATACAATGGGACACAAGTTCAATCTAACATTTTGCCAATATACTGTATAGAAGTGCAGGTATAATGTTATCCATAGGCCTACTATTATACAAAAATCTAATGGTTTCTGTCAGTATGTGTGTTACCATTGTATTTGGATAACCTAATACAACTCCGATCCAATGCAATATTTCTTTCCACTGGAAATTCGACGATTGGGGCGCTATCTATTGGGGAAACGATGGAAGCTGTTTGAAACACCAATGCTACCAATGATTTCTCCCTAGCGCTACCTCGCGGCGCGATCATGCACTATTTTCTCGACAACCTTTTTTGCAGCACATAGCCCCCGTATGCATGCAGGATCTATTTTATTATTCATGATCTATGGTGTTACTCAATTACGTAAAAACTACTGAATGGATTTGGATAAAATTTGGCACACATAAAGATCATGACCTGGAATGATACGTAGGCTATAAATAATTTTGATTAAAGGGTTGAAACAACCCTTAAAACAATAAATATTTATTATTATATTTCCACTAGCTGGCCCGACCCGGCTTTGCACGGATAGACAAATCAACATGATACTAATAATTAGTTTTGTAGGCCTAACCTAAAATTATATTCAGTTTTTGATCCAAATCAGTTGTTGATCAAAATCAGCTGTTTTAAGCTTTTCATACGAACAGCTGTTTTTTGTGCCCCTGATAAAATCAAAAGAAATCTTTCTTCTTCTTCCTTAAGATAGATCTTCCATAAGATTAACATTGAAACTTTGAGGGATGCTGGGGCGTAGCCCTAATGTCCTAGGACTTCGGTAAATGGCCTAAAACCTTCCCAGGGTTAACCTGTGTTACTATGCAAAATTTCAAAGCAATCGGATGGACGGTTTGGTAACGCATAAAGGACAAACATACAAACAATCGGACATACATTAAATTTTATAGATATAGATTAAGACTAGAGAGCTGGAAATTTGTACAGTTATTTCTTACAATACATATATACTATGTAAATCACATTTGCATTTTATAGTGCTTCTAAGGGGTGAAAATTTAATAACAACCAATAAAACAATAAACATTTATCAATATATACGGCGAATCTTTGGACCGTGTGCGAAGCCCCAGCTACCTGCTAGTAAAACATATAGAACCTATGATTTTAAAACTTTGAATCCCTGTTAGTTGACCTGTGAAGTGAATTATTACCCCGAAAATAAATGAGGCTTTTGAGCAACGTTTTTGGAAATAGTTAAAAACTACATTTCAAAAAACCAACTCCTACAAAAGCGAGTGTACGTACGTGAGTAACATTAAATATAACAGCTGATTTCAGCCATCATCTGTAATACCTAAACGAAAACAGTGTAGATTATAGTTTGGGGTTATGTTTTCAACTTAAATTTATAATTTTCTTGTGAAGTTGATTTTTTTAAATATGAGTTGTAGAACTAACGTTATAATATTTGCTTTGAAGTTATAAACTGTATATAAATACAACCTTTTATTATCAATAGATTTGTTTATACAAATTTAAAGGAGAGAATACATTCGTTTAACTTCGGAAACATTCGTACATCTTCGTGTAGCATACCCATTCGATTATTAATTTCTTTACTATAATATTAATAATTTTCAAATCATTTGATCCATCAATATGAAATAAAAATCAATTAAAAGATAGATTTTTATCTTTCTTTATAACTATAATAACTTATGTAAATAAAAATGTTTAACAAATAGGCCTACAGTTTTATAATCCTTGTTATTGTACACATTTACCGAGTTAAAAATACCCGTCAGCATAGTTAAGTAGGCCTAGATAAGTTGTTGTTTTGTTTGTAGGCCTTAAGCTTAATGTTGTTTTTTAAATGATGTATTTCTGATGTGTACCTTAATAATCAGTCTGTGATTTTTAACGGGAGCTTACTAATAATAAAATAATTGTTTTTGTATTACTAAAGCGGTTCAAAACGGTAACCCGTACGACGAACTATAAAATTTTTAATTTTGAGGTACCAAATTTTTAGGCTCCAAATTAATTGATTAAGGATTTGGATATTGAATTCGTTTTAAATGAAATAAACCGTGAAATATTTACGGACGATACATTTTTCGATGCTGTAAGGGTTCTGGTTTTTCATTTCATGGTACATAACAATAAACATATATTTTATTTGTTAAATTAAACCCTTATTGTTATCACACTCGAACATTAAAACAATAAAGTTGATAGTTTCTAACTGCAATGACTTTCAGGAATAAACGTACCACTTGATTCACATATTCAAACTAAAACCATATCGAAATTTAATTTTAAACTAAGAACTGTACATTTATTTTAGTTCATCAAGAAC
Source organism: Philaenus spumarius (assembly GCA_018207615.1). Taxonomy (NCBI): domain Eukaryota; kingdom Metazoa; phylum Arthropoda; class Insecta; order Hemiptera; family Aphrophoridae; genus Philaenus; species Philaenus spumarius. The sequence goes on from JAGFPH010001182.1 coordinate 272,357, forward strand.
TAACATTTATTTTAGTTCATCAAGAACTAAAATTAAGCCTGTATGAAATATATTTACATTTCCCAGTTGATCACACAAGAGATAGAACTGGTTAACACAGTGGGTTCGAGATTTCATTTACATAAACTAAATTGGACAATGGTAGGGGGGGGGGGTTGCTGACCAGTCTGCTATTTAATTGAGTAGGGACTGCCAATCTCATCTTCTACTCGGAATTCGCTGTCTGGGCAGTATTTGAAAATACACATTCGGAATGGGTATTTCTCAAGTATATTGTTTAGTGGTATTTTTAACTGAGTTAATAAACATTATTAAAATTTCCTGGTGTACTAATACGTATTAACTCGTTCACGCCTAAGGACGCACATGTGAGCTTGACGCTGAACACTACAAGAAGCTGCCGACGCACAGTGCATTGTACGGCCCGTATAGCGAGTATTTTCAATACACAGTGCATTGGGTGCTTCGCACGCCAACTCCCGTATTGGGAGAGTTTTCAATACACAGTGTATTACGTGCTTCCCACGCCAACCTTTGTATTTTGGGTATTTTCAAAACACAGAGCAATGTGTTTTCAATACACACAGCATTGCATAGGCCTATTGTTTGCAATGGCCGTGGTATCTAGATTTCTCAGATTTCAAGAAGCACGAGATGTTTTTGTGAAAATTATGCCTATATTAACACGTTCACTGCTACGAAAATTTCGTATTTCCTATGCTAGGAGCTGACCTTTTATTTTTACTTTCTCCCCCTAAACTATAGTATATGGAGAAAGTATTGTATTCGTCAAAATTTTCGAGTTTGAGTTTTTGGTGGAAATATCCGTTTTGGGCCCCCACTGAACCTAAAAAAGTGGTTTTCGGAGTGATGTGTGTGTGTGTGTCTGTGTGTGTGGGGGTGTGTTGGTGTGTGTGTGTGGGGGGGTGTCTCTGTGTGTGTGTGGATGTTATCAGACCTAGAGCCTAAACCAGTAGTCCGATTTTGAAGAAATTTGGTATGTAGGTACTAATCCCCGGTATCTCCAGGTTTTTTCTTAATTTCTGTGAATTTTTGATGTTTAAGGGTAATTTTCCCATAAAAACCCTTAAAATAATGGAAAAATACATTTTTCTAAAAAACGGCTCTAACGATTTTGATTAAAATTTTATAGTTTATTAGGGACCTAAAGTACTATAAACTATAAAATTTTAATCAAAATCGTTTGAACCATTTTTTGGAAAAGTTGATTTTTCCATTATTTTATGGATTTTTATGGTAAAATTACTTTTAAAATTTTTATTAAGTTCCTATAATGAGGGAGAAAGTTTCCTGATACCGTTTATTTATATTTATAGCCTAAATGAGTAGAAATTACTTTATTTTTTATTTTTGAACCTTTCTACGTAGTAATCACTAATATTTTAAAGCTGGCTCACATGTACATCCACAGCACATATGCCTAAAATTGGCGTGTATGAAAATACTCCCAATACAGGGGTTGGCGTGCGAAGATTTATACGGAAAAATTGTCGAGAAATTGTTGATTTAAAAATACCTTGTTGTTTCAAACCGTACAGGAATAACTTTTTTGTCCCCCCTACAAATCTCCAAAACAATTGATCACGGCAAAAAAAAATATAGAACCGTGTTTGTAAGGAATTTAAGTTACTGGAATTTATAACATAAAATGTTAAAGAACAAACTAAGCTCTAAAGTGAAGGGTTTAAAATATTGCTAATTGATTTACCTGCGTTTACGCTGCTCCCCCTTTGTAATTACTTCAACTGTATATACACGACTCTAGATGCCCTGATCTTTTAACACGGTTTATAAATAAAATATAAACAAAAATGTAAATTAATAAACTTTGTACAGATTATGTTCCTTAGTACAATCAAGTAGTTTTTATAATCCAACAGTACTTTACTTTAATGAAGTGTACATTGTATTAATTAGTGTGATGTCTTGCCACCATTCCTTCAAGTCAGCAAATAGCACAAGTCATGCTAATTAATGAAGGTAAGTACTATGGTTACCGCTGTTTGTCAATCAAATTACTGGATCTAGGTCAGCTGTGGTGAGCAAATTGACACTGAGCATTAATTACGTAGCAACCACCTATATACAAGAATTGACAGTTAAATCTAAATATATATTTATTGTTTTGGATAGTTGAACTTAACACATTTCTAATTGCAGATACCAACTTGTGTTTTATTAATGAAAGATAATAAATTGATTATTTTAAATGAAATAAAAATAAGATTAGTTACAGATAATCATCATAATCTTATTATTAGTTTATTATAATCATATATTATAATTAATGTAAGGAAAATATTTAATCATTATTATCTTTTTTATAAATTTTTCTTTCTTATCGTCATCGTCATCCAGGTCTTAGTTGATGAAACGTATTACAGCTGTTTCGCGACCAATCGCATTTTCAAAACACTTTACACGAAACACACACACAGTTCTACGTCCATTCTTCTTTTATCTTGCTTTGTAGCTCTTCTTTTAGTTTTTTTCCATCTTTACATTTGAACAGAGTATGTTCCACATCATCTTCCTGTCCACAGCTGTCACAAATGCTGCTATCAATTTTCTTAAATCTCCATAAATAATGTTTAAAGCAACCATGTCCAGTAAACGCTTGTGTCAAGTAGAAATTTACCTCGCCATATTTCCTGTTCATCCACAGTCCTGGATCCTTTAAAATTCTATGGGTCCATCTTCCGTTGTTATCATTGTCCCATTCCTCCTGCCACCTCTCAATAAGCCTCTCCCTAGCTTCCCTACTTATTGTGGTTTTTGGCTTAGTTTCATTTAACTTATGTTCCTCGTAAACCTCCCTTCTCTCACAAACTAAAAGGTGTACTGGTGGTATTCCTGCTACAACCATTACCGCAACTTGCGAGACTGTCTAATATGCAGCAGTGACTCTCAGTGCCACTTGCCTCTGGACTGACAGCAACCTTCTCCTATGGACTTGCTTTGTCATTGCTTCACTCCAGGCCGGTGCTGCGTACAGTATTATGGAATGAACCACACTTGCATACAACCGTCTTTTTTTTCTTTTGGTCCTCTAACATTGGGCATCAAGCGCGATAGGTTACCTGCTACAGTGGCGGCCTTCATACATACCTTCTTCACATGTGGTCCGAAAAAAAGTCCTCTGTCCACTTCTACTCCAAGGTACGTCAGCTGTGATTTCCAGTCGATCCGCACACCATTAATGACAAGCTTTGGTGTCTGAACGTCCTTCTCTTTGTTACCAGGATTGCTTCCGTTTTGTTGACGGCCATTTCTAGGCCTTTGCTAGTCAGCCATCTTTCGACTGTGGCGATACTCTCTTCCATCTTTACTTCCAGGACATGTTCTTCTAGAGCATCCACGACGATGATGCTGTCATCTGCAAACCCTACGATTTTCACTCCCTCTGGTAATTCCGTTTCCAACAACTCATCGTAAACAATCTTCCAAAAGAATGGCCCCAGACGTGATCCTTGTGGTGCTCCTCTTGTCATTTTCTCTTGGATAAGCCAACCTTCGCCCTCATAAATTATCTGTCTCTGATGCAGGTAGTCTTCTATGATTGTCCTCAGGTATAGTGGAACGTTCTTTCTAAGTAGAGACTCCAGCACATCTCGCCATCTGAGTGAGTTGAATGCATTTCTAATGTCAATGGCGATTAAAGCACAAAAACCTTTCCTCTCCATTCCCTTCTCTCTACCCTCCATTGCGATCATCAACGTTTCTTTTATGGCGTCTACAGTTGACATTCTACGTCGAAAACCAAATTGATTCCTCGAGAAGCCTCCGATAGATTCCATGTGATCTTCTAGACGTCCAAGGACCAAACCTTCTAATATTTTCCCCATCGTGTTCAGAAGGCAAATTGGACGATAAGATGAGGTCTTGTCCAAGGGCTTATCTGTTTTCCTCAAAAGGACTAACTTCTGTTTCTTCCAGGGCTCCGGAAAACTACCGTTTTCGAGGCACTCGTTGTATAAATCTAAGATCTTGTTTGGGTAATCGTCTATGATGCGCTTCAGAATCTCATTGGGGATCCCGTCTTTGCCTGGTGACTTACCAATTTTAAGCCGTAGTCCTTCTCTCTTGAGGTCCTCGAGCTGGAATCGTTCTTCACCCAGCAATTCTATTCTTTTTGGACGATTTACTCGTTGTACTTCCTTTCTGGGGAATAGGTCCTTAATTATCTCCTTCACCCAGCGTTCCTCGTTTAGAGGTAGCCTCTTCTTGTTAGCTCCCAGCCTCTTGCACACTAATTTGTAAGGGAATCCCCATGGATCGTTATCAACTTCTTCCAGGAGTTCACGCCATTTCCTCAACTTGCTATCCCTGATGGCCTTCTTAAAATTCTGTCTGACCTCTTTGTACAGCCCGATCAGTATCTGGTTCCCTCTGGATCGTGTCGCCCTTCTTTTCGCCTTCAGACATTCCGTCCTTAGAGCAGCAATGTCTTCCGTCCACCAGTACTTTGCCCTGTGACTATCCGTGTTTGATCTGCGCTTAGGCATGCAGTTATCACATACCTTAACTATATGTTTTGTGACACCTCTAACTTTATCTTCTATTGCGGTTACCCGACAACTGCCGTTGAAAAAGTCAAGGAGCTTCATCTCTTCTAGAGCTTCCTTATAAGCTACTGGATCTATCTTCTTGGTGTTCCATGATCTTGAAGTTTTGTGGACTTGGACGTCTTCCTGTCCTCCTGCATTCGCATCCAGATGAAAGAGGATATAGGAATGATCGCTTAGCGTTTCATCCTCCAGAACCTTCCAGCTTGAGATCCTCCTAGCAACATTTTGACTAGCCAAGGTCAGGTCGATGATGGACTGTGCCTTACCTCTTGCGAATGTGGGTCGATCCCCCACATTAACTACAACTAAGTCCAGACGTGCTATCATCTCTTCCGTCAATTGTCCTCTCCAGTCGTGCCGCCATTCACTCCAAAGGTGGGATTTTGCATTGAAGTCACCGGCGATGATAACTTCACCCCCGTCTCTTCTAACGCTATACTCCAAGTTAAATAAGTCGTCCTCGAACTTCTCCCTGCTATCATTCGGTGAGAAATAGCAGCTGTATATTCTCACGTCATTGCTTCTGATAGAGACGAAACCCCTGTCAGTCTCTTCCAAATCCTTGACTTGGATCGCCGAATTTGCAACCATAATTGCAGCCCTGCTACTAGCATCACCATACCATTCTGCCGTGTCTATTTTCCCACTATGCTCAGATAACAACAGGATGTCAGCTTGGTGTTCAGCTGCTGTCTGTAAGCACAGGTTCTGGGCAACTCTTCCTTTTCGCAAGTTCACTTGTATGAACGTGGTATCTCTCCTCTTTGCTGGCTGGCGTGGTGGTCGCAGCATTACTTTTTTCTCTTTTGTTCCTTAAGTGCCTCGCGGAAAGCATGGCATGCTCCAGAACCCAGAACATGAGAGACTTCCTTCTCAAACAAATTTTTTTCAACACATAGCATGCATCGTGGTACTTCGTTGCATTCGCTTCGTTTGTGGCCTTTTCCTCCACATATGAAGCATACACCTTCCCCTTTTCTTTCCGGGCCCTTGCAATCAACTTGAAGATGTCCGAAATCCAGACACCTGAAGCACTGCACCAACTTTGTCCATTCTCTGATCCTACAGTTAATCCATCCTATTTTAATTTTTCCATTTCTCAATAAGGTGTTCGCATCTTTACTTCTCAGTTCTACAATGGCAAGTACCTGCTGCCTTGTATTGGGCTTAGTCACGGTGATATTAGCCTCAACAGTCTCAGACTTCAACGCTATCTCCAACGCGCTTTTAACTTCTTCCTCTGTAGTACAACAGTCCAGGTCTCTTATTTCAAGCTTTGTTTTAGGATCCAGAGCTCGAACTTCAGTGCCTTCACCTAAGATTTCCTTGAGCTCATCCCTAAACTTTGCGCTGTCCTTCGTACCTGAGCCTAACTCGAAAAGTATGCTGCCATCCCTTGTCTTACGGATTGTTTTAATTTCTGTGCCTGTATTCCCCGGCATAGCTGTAGTACGAATTTTCTTCAGTGTGTCCGCGTATGACTGTCCCTGCGCGGGCTTTATGAGGATTGCTTCTGCCTTCGGTCTTAATCGTATCGATCTATTGGGGCCGTCCCTCTTCTGGGTCATTTGTACAACCTTTTCTCTCTCCTTCCGATCATTTATCGTCTTTTTCTGGCGGGCTCTTCTTGTCTCAACGACAGTGAATACTTCCTCCTCCTCCGTCTCCGTATCTTTATAGGAGATAAGTTCGTCCTCGGCCTTCCTCTTTTTCTCCTCCCTATTTTGAAGAGGACTCGAAGCGTTTCTTTTGCCACTCTCCTCAGCCCTTCCGGCCACCTCATCCTCCGGGCTCAATAGGTTGTCTTTCCTTGCAGGTCTACTCTTATCTGACGGAGATGATCTGTCCGATTCCAACCTCGCCATTAACCCTTCAACAGCATTCCGGCGCATATTTCTACATGTTTGTAAAACAACGAGACTGTTCTCGATCAACACCATGTTGTTCTTTATGTCCATCGCGGTGTTTCTCTGTTTTGCAGTTGCCAGTTTCATGCAGTGTAATGCCTTCTTGACAGCAATCAACTGTTCTTCTTCACCCTTATCCGCCTCTTCCAGTAGGCTTCGGAGGTTCCTGACCTCAATTCCTTCCGTGTCCATCACTATGGCCATACTCACATCTGAGGGCTGTTTCTGTTTCTCTGGGCCCAACAGCTTAACATGCGTTCCACCTCTCAACGAATCCGCGTTACTGGTGTCAGCCGCTGGATCTCTCGCCAGATCTGGACCAGGGATGGTATTCACCTCTGAATTTTTTACAGGTGACCTTACAATTTTGGAGCTCCTTCCAAAAGGGTTTGTCTCTGTCTTTTTAGCAAGTATATTCTGAACTTTGGCGTCTGTTTTAACGAAGTTAAACTCTGCTTCACTCACGCTCGGTACTGATAGGCTTCGTTGCTTTACCTCATATTTAGCTAACTTTCCTCTCTGTTGAAAGAATTTGCCTCTGCACTTGTAACTTGACAGGCCAAGTGCTCCACCCCCCCTGCAATCTCATCGTGTGATTGGTCGCCCCCACAATCCTTGCGACCAACACCGGCCACCGGGGCATGCACCCGATCGGAACCGGCGGCAGAGCTCACCTCAAGAGGCTTATCTGCGCGGGGTATATCCGTTCTACGTCCATTGAAACGTCGTCAAAATAAATAAAACAACACACAAAAACAAACACAGCGTCAGACATAGTTCTAACTTGTTGGCCAACAGAATAAATCACAATTAATTATTAAAATGTTGGACAGCTGATAATCAGTGTTGCCAACTGCGAAGAACAGGTTATCGTGAAAACGACTAATTCCATACGGCCGACTTCATTATTAGCGAATTTCCACAGGAAAAATGAGCTATTGCAGTGGCTTTTATGGTAAGACCCATGGTCGGGAGTAGCAAATGAGCACCGATCATGGTCCACAGAACACTTTTTGGGTTTTCATTCAAAATCATATATGTGTTCGCACTCTAGAGGTCGCATTTTAACATCGATTTGGTTCAAATTTGGTACACATGTTGGTTGTCTACTTCGTTCGGACGAGTTCGTTAGCCAAAACAATCCAACAATCGGAAGCTCGTTTTTTGATCGAAAGTAACTATTTTTTAGAGATTTTTCCTGCGAGAATGAATTTTTTTTGAGTTTTTCCTACAAATATACATGTAGGATGTTATGCTGCACATTTTGATTTTTTACGCGACCTTATAGCTCGCTTGGTTCCCCCAAAATCGATCAAAACGTAAAATACCATAGAAGTACCCTGTTCAAAACCATGTGGTGGATTCTACAGTGGGCTTGGCGTACGAACCACGCAATGCATCGTGTATTGAAGATACTCCTAATACGGTGGTTGGTGTGCGAAGCACGCTTTGTTTTGTCTTGAAGATACTACCAATATAGGGGTTGGCGTGCGAAGCATGCAATGCTTTGTGTATTGAAGATACTTCCAATACGCTGAATGGTGTGCGAAGCATTTTGCAGCTATTCAGCACCGCCGTGAATAGACCTATTTCCCAAATTGTTGGTTGAAACCCTAAAACCTAGGCCTATAAACTTAATTTTGGAAATTTGCTTAACTCACGTCAGCGGTTCAGCTGCGTGGTCGAATTATTTCTACATAGATAGGGTGTAACGTTATTACAAAAGGCGACATCTGTAAGGTGTACACATATTAACTTTGCTTTTAAATGTGTTGTTGTTTTATGTGTTTGTGTGTTTTGTACTTCATGTTTTGACGATCTCCATTCACGAGATATTCTGATGATGGGATAGACTTTAGGAAACGCGACACATAAATACACAAAAAGATGTCACTGACGGTACAATATAAGGTACTGTACTATTATACTAAATGTTTTGGATGGTGTTACTTATAGATCAAATCGTAGTAGACTAATTCAAAATGCGTAGTTAGCTTAGTTTCGTTTTCATCTAATGGCTGTAATTAGTATTAAGATAATTTGCAAGCAAAAGATTGACAGTTAGTTTATCAACATTTATGCTATAAGAGGACTCCGCCCCCTGCTCGATTCGCTCGCCAACCCCCGCGTTGAAGCAAACGCAAACAAATTACCACTTATGAAACAATCATGTCGATCAAGGGAAGTATAACAATTTATTTTTATTGTAAAGTGGCTGTTACCCCGCAGTTCACCCATTAGACGTAAATATTTAAATTTTGTGTGTTATTATTTACTTTATTGTCTATATAAAACACTTAAAATTAATAAGTGCCAAATGTTCAGTTCCCTAGCTTTAAAAAAAATATAGCAATCTACATTTTTTTTATTGGAATTGTTACTACAATTTCACCCCTTAGCTGCAAGCGACAAAATGTAAATCTATAATACTTTTTCTATGTATCTTGTGAGAAATAAATGTACACATTTTCAGCTCACTAACTTTACAGAAAATATAACAATTCAACCTTATTATAATATAATAAATTGCCTTAAAAGGTCCGTCTTGTGACTTAAATTTTGGTCCGTGACTAGTTTCGAAGTAGTAACTTCATCATCAGAACTTCCTTAGTTTTTTTAATTTATTCTACAGGAATGGTCAAATATTAAAAACGATAGTTACAACACACAACACATACACAAACACTAATTAAAACGGTCGCGACTAGCACCGGTGTGCACTCGATAATGTCCGGTGGAGTAGCCTACTGTAGATAGAAACGAAATGTTAACCACTATTGATCTTCAATGTATGTTTTAGGGCAGTATCGTACAACTGATGTGATCTGAAAGATAATAATTCTTATTGTTTTACGGGGTTTTTTAACACATTTTCACCCCTTAGCAGCACGAGAAAAAATGCAAATTCAGTTAACTTTTTCTACGTATCTTGTAAGAAATAAATGTGCGAAATTCAGCTCTCTAGATTTAAGGAAAGTAGAACAATTTATATTTAGGGGTTTTTTCAACCCTTACATCAAAATTCATTCTAGCCTATGTTACTCAGGGATAGTGTACCTTTTTATTAGTAAAACTATTTTTTCAATCGGTTCAGTAGTTCCAAAGATTACCCCTTACATACAAACAAACAAACAAATTTCACCTCTTTATAATATTAGAGATTTACAGAGATGGAAACGTAAATATTTAGGCTAATCTAGTAAATACACAAGAAAAATTTGAGTTTAATTTTAAGATACCGGTAAATAACCAACCAAAGAAATAAGTATTAGTTCATAACGGAATCAGATTGGTTTTTAAATACAGAACCAGACTACAAATCAATTCCGTCAAATTATTAACGAATTTCCATAGGAAAATGAGCTGTTGCAGTGGCCCTTATGGTAAGCCCCAAGGTCGGGAGTAGCAAATGAGCACCGATCATGGTCCACAGAACAACTTTTGGGGTGTCATTCAAAATCATATATGTATATTATGTGTTCGCACTCTAGCGGCAGCATTTCAAGTCCGATTTGGTTCAAATTCGGTACACATGTTGGTTGTCTACGTCGCTCGGACGAGTTCGTTAGCCAAAAAAATCCAACAACCGGAAGGATGTTTTTTTCCCGGAAGTAACTATTTTTAGAGATTATCCTTACAAGAATGAATTTGTTTTTGAGTTTTTTCTACAAATATAAATGTAGGCTGTTATTCTGCACATTTTGTTTCTTTACGCGACCTTATAGCTAGCTTGGTTCCCCCAAAATCGATCAAACCCTAAAATACCATAGAAGTACCCGGTTCAAAGCCATGTGGTTGACTCTACCGTAAGGGTTGGCGTGCGAAGCACGCAATGAATTGTGTGTTGAAGATACTCCCAATACGGTCGTTGACGTGCGAAGAACGCAATGCTTTGTGTTTTGAAGATACTCCCAATACGGGAGTTGGCGTGCGAAGCACGCAATGCTTCGTGTATTGAAGATTTTCCCAATATGAGGAATGGCGTGCGAACCATTTTCAGCTATTCAGCACCGTCGTGAATAGACCTATTTCACAAATTGTTGTTTGAAACCCTAAAACGTAGGCCTATAAACTTAATTTTGGAAATTTGCCCAACTCACGTCAGCGGTTCAGCTGCGTGGTCGAATTATTATTTTGTTGTCTTCAAACGGCACAAACCGTGTACCCCTTCAGTCGACACAACAATGCTTTAAGCCAACATAAACTTGCTACATACAGTACATGCAGTTGTAAAGTGTATTACTTCGTACTACATGTCACTGCCTGTGGCTCTCATCCGTAGAGAAAGCAATTATTTTCTTTTCAATTATATTACGAGCACTGTATACGTTTGAGGACTGATTGTATATAAATATACTTGCTGTTGTAGTTCTTGCTATAGACTAATATTATTCTTGGTGTATAAATTCCTTTGTAATGCATTACTTTACAAACAATTAATGCTCCAACAAGTATACGGAATTAATTGTATACCAGGTAAAATTAAATTAATGGGAAACCAAAACCACTCAGTTTAGAGGTTAGCGAACATATCGGCCATAAATTACTATGACCGCGGTCGCCGACACAATTACCGCACAAGTCTGACAACAGAATAATGTCCGGCAGTTTCTAACAAAACCAACAACGCTTGCTCGGGACATAAATTGAAACGGATTTACTGGTCGGCGATGCGGGTGTTTCATGTTTTTACTCGATTAGAACTAGTATTTACTTGTCCTAAAAATCAAGAAATCAAATGTTTAGTATTTTTTTCTTGGTTTTTTTTAGTAAAAAAAAATATATATAATATATATACTTTAGTAAAATTATGCAAAAAAGCGAGACCAGATATTTAGTCAGCTTGGAAGCGAGCCAACCACCGTTTGCTTTACTTCCGCCCTCCTACCCTAAAACCACAGATATGATTAGATATCTGGTCTCCCTAGCCTAGATTCGAACCCGGCATCTTCTGATCAGGAAGACGCAACGTTATCCACTAGGCTACGGCTTGATTAAAGAAAACTGACAAATTAACAATACTTCAGTTACTTTACTATCGGTTTAAATATTACGTGTAAAGGAAAAGATAGTTTATCAGCACCATCTAGGAGCGGTTACAACAAGTTTGCTCGGTTCTTATTAAGTGAGTATGTATGGTTTGTATTCGTGAGACGTTTATAGGAGCACACACGTATACGGGCGTGCCACTGAAAAGGTTAAAGGTGTGAAATACTACTCGTCGAAAATGCATCGAACTCAAAAATGTTAACCTTGAGAAATCGGTTGTTATAATATTCGGAAAAAAACAAATAGTTATTGCTTGTGATACCTTTTATTTAATTAAAAATTGTATTAACACATTTGAACAAAATCATACTCACGGTCTGTGGCGAATGTCACAATTGTATGTCCCAGTCTTTGTGTATTGCTTAATAGTGTCACAATAGTCTATGGTGAAAAACAGTGCGACGCATATATATTATATATATAATACTAGCTGACCCGTACGGCGTTGCCCGTGGTGGTTGGTATTTTAAGTCGTTTTAACGTAATTGTATTCTTTTTAAGTGTTCAGTCAGTGAGTGGTATTTAGCTTTTATATATATAGATCTTAAATAATACAAGCACTATTGTCATAATAATAAAAGATCTGAAATTATGATTTTAGTAACTTTGATCCCACCAAACTCCTCCTAAAATTTCGAAATTTTCATACCCTTTCTTAGTGAGCACCTATGGCCCTACCGGAAGCTACATACCAAATTTAATTCCAATCCATTCGGTAGTTTTGAAGAAATCGTGATTCAATAAATTTTATCCCCACAAACCCCCCCTAAAATTTCGTTTTTTTTAAACCCTTTCTTAGCGAGCCCCTATCGCCCTAGAGGAAGCTACATACCAAATTTCATTCCAATCTGTTCGGTAATTTTGGAGAAATCGTGATTTAGTAATTTTTACCCCCCAAACCCCACTAAAATTGCCAATTTTTTAAAACCCTTTTTTAGTGAACACTTATGGCAATAGAGGAAGCTACATACCAAATTTCATTCTAATCTGTTCGGTAGTTTTGAAGAAATCGTGATTTAATAACTTTGATCCCCCCAAACCCCCCTAAAATTTCGAATTTTTTTAAAACCTTTCTTAGCGAGCGCCTATGGCCCCAGAGGAAGCTATATACTAAATGTCATTCCAATCTGTTCGGTAATTTTGGAGAAATCGTGATTTAGTAATTTTTACCCCACAAACCCCCCTAAAATTTCCAATTTTTAAAAACCCTTTTTTATTGAACACTTATTGCCCTAGAGGAAGCTACATACCACATTTCATTCCAATCTGTTCGGTAGTTTTGAAGAAATCGTGATTTAATAACTTTGATCCCCCGACCCCCCCCCCCTGAAATGTAGAATTTTTTCAAACCCATTATTAGTAAGCATCTATGGCCCTAGAGGAAGCTACATGACAAATTTCATTTCAATCCGTTCTGTAGTTTTCGAGAAATCGTGATGAGTGAGTGAGTGAGTGGTATTTCGCTTATATATATATAGATATAAAACGTGATAAATATTAATTAAACTTGTCCATGTACCATAAACACTTTCCGTAACCTAATTTTCTGTAACACCTACAACCACGTAGTCCATTCAACGGACTCTATCCTGAACTTTAAAAACTCCGATTTTAAATTATCGAAATCAGAAGGGTCGAAGCAATAATCGACTAAACGACTTGAACAAGTATCAAGCGACGAAGGGGTGAACTATAATCAAGTAAACGACTTGCGCCAACATCTGTCGCGAGGGCTGTAATTACGGAAAACTCGGCTGATTACTGTTTCCGTTAGCGTTTGTCATTTTGTTTTAATATGACAAATATTTTTTTATGCACAAAATGTAAACGGAAACTCACAGATTGTTAGTTTTCATTCCTTGTGCATCAATAAATAAGAAATATTTTAAATGAGAAAACATGATAATAATTCGACCACGCAGCTGAACCGCTGACGTGAGTTGAGCAAATTAAAAAAATTAAGTTTATAGGCCTATGTTTTAGGGTTTCAACCTAC